>WAAG01084823.1:24973-45330 GCA_013390105.1 Tichodroma muraria | reverse complement strand
AAAAAAAAAAAAAAAAGGAGTGATGTTTTTAGTTTGCAAGATATTCATTTATAAAATCTCAGCTGCATTACTGGGATGCTTTTCAATCCTAAAAATCCCCCACTACACCTTAGACATTTTATCCAGAGGGTTTTGATGTGCTGGTAGTCTCTGTTCCTGCCATCAGCCCTGGGACTCGTTTCTCCCCTCACTGACTCACAGCTGCCTCTGGGGTTAACCTGAGCACTCAAACACCTTTCTAGGACACCCAGGAAAGGAGGAAAAACATCCCAAAACCTCCAGAAGTCAAGGAGACGTGAACTGGATTCATGCCTTCAGTGCTGACAGCTCCGAGGGAGGAGAATTCCCAGTGCACAGCAGCTCCTCGGGAGGGCACTTGGACTCCATTGAGGGTGTTGAGCACTTTTATTATTCCATTCGTCCTTCCCGAGCTTCCAAAGCTGCCCAGTGGATGCAGGGAGAAAATATCAATTCAATGGAAGGCCAGGATGATGTGGAGATGAAACTGAGTCTCAGAAGGAGCCAAAGTGGCCGGAGCAGAAACTTTCCCCGTGTCCCACACCACCCTCTGCAGCAAGAGCTGAAACCTCTGCCAAAACCTGGATTTCAGGGAGGGAGTCACAAAAATCACCAAGCTGCAGACATCAATTCACAAGCGAAGCACAAAAGCGTCTTGGTAGAGGTGGCACAAGAGAGGGAGGAACGCTGAGAACTTCAGGTTCCACTCCAGCTTAGGAACAGCCCCTTATTTTCCCACTTCAACTCAAAATTTTCCTCGAGGAAAAATCAGAAAAATAACATTTTGGGCAACTTTTCTCCAGTGAAATGCTCCCAACAAACCCCACAGGGAGGGTTCTAGCCAGAATTGGAGTCTGAGTGTTTCAGAGAGGTGTTGAATAATCCCAAGGTATTTTCTGTGCTGGAGCTGCCTCTCGTTCCCTCCCTCCCTCTGTTTTAGGAGAGTGGCAATGCTCTGGAAAGGTCAGTCTTGGCTGATTTTATTGCTGTTGGGGGCCAAGTAAAAAGGGTGAGACCCATGAACACAAAGATGCCAAGATGCCAGGAGGTTGCAGCTGGAATTCCCAGCCCTGGCTGCTTTGTTCCCTAGGAATAATCAATATATTGGCAGAGATCATATCCATATACCCATGAGGAAAGTGGAGGTGCAAAAAGGCACCATTTAATTTCTTATTATATCCTTGTGCCCCTTCCATCCTAAATCCTAAATCTTCTTTTTATTCCCATTTCTAGTCTGAATTGACACCTCTTGTTCTGCTTTTTGCCCTCTAGAGGTGCTACCAAAATATTTCTGCACAAAATCCTTGGGGTAAGAAAACCAAACATTTATGGCTGTGGGACATGGACCCACTCGAACCCAAATCCCACAGGAAGTAACCAGCTTTAACTACAGATCTCGAATTCAGGCCAGGGTGGTTGAAGTTTCACCAAATTCAGCTATCTGAGGCTAATTTAGTGCTTTCTGTGACAGCAGCTCCCAGAGAATCACCTGGAAATTAAATATACCCAGCCCCAGAGTGCTCTGCATTCCTCTGAACCCTGACCTTCCCTGCTGGCCCTACTGCCCTGACCCACAGCAGAAACCCCAGCCCTGGCTCAGCCCTTCGGAGGGATGAGCCCTAAATTTCCAGGGAAGGCAGTAAATTGGAATTATGCGAACTCGTGTTTCGATAAAGCCCCTCCTGTGCTGCAGAACTCCAACCTGAGAGTCTGAACCGCAGGAAATCACCCCAAAGCATCACCCTGGGGCTCCAGGATTCACTGATTTGACCCAAAACCTCCAGCCAGGGGGGGAGGAGGGAGGCTGGAAATCACTGCAGCCCCCCCTTCACTTGTGCTTCCTGCATCCCAAGTGCCAGCCCAACCAAGTTTTCCAGCAGAGTTCTCCTCCATCCAGGGCAGCACAGAATGCTCAGATTTTCTCCGAGGGAACTCAGGAGCAACAAGTTTTTCCCTGGAGAAATCCAGCTATTGATGGGCTGTGTGGGGCAGGAGGCAAAGGCTGCAGGGCACAGGCAGAGCATGACAGCAAACCCCACTGAGCCCCAGGGGACAATGAGAGGGGCCAGGTGCTTCAGCCCAGGACTTGCAGGGTTTAAACGTCATTTGAATTTATATTTAGGTCTATAAAAGCTGAGCAGGAAAGTAAATGTGATATGATGCAAAATAGAATTAAATAAAAAATGATCCAACACCCTGCCCACCAAAATGAGTTTTCAGCACAAAAACAAACAGTTTTCCCATCCACAACACAAATTTCCAGTGCTCAGCTCCAAAAACACTCTTAGGCCATCCAGGTGAGGCTTTTTCATTCAGGTTCACAAACTAAGATGTCATTGTAAGTGGTTTAGAAGCCCAGCAAATTTTAATATCCATGCCAGCGTGCGTGACCAAAGGGATTACCCACAGTGGCTCACCTGATTAGTTATACAAATGCCTGCTTTTTTTTGCTTTTTTTTTTTTTTTCCCCCCTTTCCTTTCCCCCTTTTTAATCCAAGACCGTGCAGAATGCCAGGCAGGAGAATGGGCTGTGTGCTGGAATGTCCGAGGGCTACGGGCTTGGGATTTATATTCCATGTTGAATTCATTGTTCTCCCTCCTACCCCTGCTGCCCTCTAAAATATGCTGCAGCCATGACAGAAATAAATTAGCCTGAGGTACAGGTCACACCTTCAAGGGCAGGCAGAACTCTGGGTAAAATCAATAGAGAAGATGGGAGTCTCTCTAACAGCTGAAGCAGAAAGAATGACGCATTGAGGGCTTCACACATCCCCAGACAAAGGCACTTTGGAGAAACCCCGGTCCCTGCTGCCTCGGGAACACAAAGCTCGTTTTTTCAACCACCTGAACCCCAAGAGCAACTCAGAAAAGCCCCATTTCTATGGAGAATTTGCATCTCGATGCAGAAAGTTCGGTTTCTTTGCACTTCTGCCCGGGGAAGGGGATTCAGATGCTGAACTCTGGCCCAGGTTGCAACTCTAAAAAACTTTTTTGCAGAGAGCAGGATCTGCACTGAACTTCAGCTTAAATTTTGCAGCATTCTCCAACCTCTGAAGGGGTTGCCTCAAACGAAAAAAAAAACCTCCCCTGAGCTTCGGTGAACTCCAAAACGAGGCAGCAACAGACGCTGAAATACTTGTTGCATTCATTATTTTAATTTGTGATTTGAAAGCAATAGATAATACATTTTAAATCATTGAGAGCCTCAAACTCAGGCTTCAGAATTTCTGAGTGCCAGTTCCACTGAAATCAGGAGATTCCTAAGGATTTGGATAAGGGAAGATTGATGCAGGAGTCGAGTGGGTTTTGCTAATGTCCCTATGGTGAGTTAAGTATTAACTCTCAGAGTGAGGCTCAGAACCTGTTCAGACACTTCACAGATCCCACGGGGTTCCCACCTGCCTTTCCAGGTTCCTAAAAGCTTTAAAGCCTGATTTAAGCTCCCACAATACTTCTAAAAATAGGAGTTAAACTTCTCAGTCCCACAGGAGTTTCTGAAATTGCTACCCAGGAGGTTTCTCAATAGACAGAGCTAAAAGCTTTTCCCCTCTCCTGTCCCTCCCAGACTTCTCCAGAGACAACTTTGGCCCAAATGCAGCTGGAACTAAATCCAAATCAACCCTGATTTTTCTGCAAAGCCAGCAGGAAAATGTCAAACGAGTAACTTTCCCCTGACCTCCTTGTTTGTTTGCTTTTTTAAAAACCCCACACAACATTAACACGTGTCTTGTGCTTTGATCGTTCGACTCACACTTCCACCTATGGCCAAAAAAAAAATTGTATCTGTACTTACATTTGTGGAGCCTGTGTGGGAAATAGAATTGCTTTCATTTCCTCTGCTACCTGCAAAAATAAAGGGAGGAATTCACCATTAACACCAGGAATTGTATTTTGCTCACAGTCACTGTGCCATGTCTCAAATGATGCAGCAACACCTGCAACACCTCTCTGCCTTTTAGGAAAAATCGGGGTAAATGCAACACCTTGAGGGAAAAGGTTTTATTATGAACTTTTAAAGAGGTTTCCAACTCCTCCATGGCTCATTCCCTGCAGCAACTTCCATGTGCTCCTCCTGGGGACAGGGAAGGTGGGGAAAGAAGCACATTCTGGGTGTTCCCAGGAGTGTTTTGAGGCACATGACCTGGGCAAACATCAGGCAGAAGAGCCTCCAGTGACTTGCCCTGCTGTTCCTTGGTTCTCCTCAAGGACGAGAGGGTGTTGATAATGCACATTTCTGCCTGAAATACCTCAAACACTGCCTGAGGCACCATTTGCAGTTTTCCCCTTAAGCTTCTGCACTGCACCTGAAAAAATACAGTTTTTAATGCCTCCTCCAAAGAGATTCCATGTCCTCACCCAGTGCAGCTTCCTCGAAAATAAACCTTCCCTTGTTTTCCACTTCCCTGTGCTCTCCCATGTGGAGAGTCCTGCTCTTTGGAGAACACCCCAGCAACCACAGGGTCCCTTGCCTGCACAGACCACATTTAGGAATGTGATCATTCCTAAATCACTTTTAGGATGTAGGTCAGGAGTGACCCATCAGAGATAACCCCATGTGGGAGCTGTTCCACTCATCCCAGCTCCTTCTCTTTCCCAAGGGATTTAACCAGGGTGTTTCAGATGGATCTTGGCATCCTGATCCTCAAAACGCTCTGAGAAACCCCCATCTTAAAAAAACCCAAACAAAACAGCAAAAAAAAAGAGGGATGTGTTAGCACTAGGAGGTGCCTGAAGTGCTCCAGAATTCCAAGAGCACCAAATTCCTGCTCTGCTCATCCCAAGGCAGGAGCAGCCCCACAGCTCAAGGGGATGGGATCCAGCCCATTCCTCTCCTCCTGCTTCCTCCATCCAGATTTCACCTCTACCTCTGGATTGTGGCTGGATTCAGACAGACACATCTCCATTTCAAAGAGCAAAAGCATACATGGAACTTCGGAGAGACACATTAAGGTTTTTTCCCTATTTAAATCATTCAAAAAAACAGGATTCAGCACAAAAACGGAAGACAGAAAATGAGCTTAAGCACATTTGCAATGGTTTGCACATTTACCTCTGGAGGTAAATGAAAGCTTAGAAATGGCAAATGAAACCTTAGAAAGACCTGGGCCTTTCCAGGAACTGTGGAATTCCCCTCCCTTGGTTTAGAAATAAAGAAGGATTTAAATGCAACCAATGAACAGGAGCAGACTTGCCTTGCCTTGTAGGTGGAGGAAGAAATAGATCTGTAATTAAGGATGAAAACAAAGAAGGGCAGTAGACTAAATGGATTATTGGCCAAAATCTGTCTGATCCTCTCTTAATGGATCTGAGTATTCCACATCACAGGTGAAAGTCTGCCCTCCACGAACCAAGAGTTCTTCTCCACTTCCAACTTTGCAAACTTATAAACTGCAAAATCTCAGCCCTAGAGAGGGAAATTAAATAATCCCCGAAATATTTCCTGTCCCGAACTATAATTTTACACGTGAAGTGGGTTTCTACAAAGCTGGATTTGTGCAGCTTGGATACCTGCAAAGGAACAATGGGGGACCTGAGCATTCCACACGACAGGTGAAAGTCTGCCCTCCATGAACCAAGAGTTCTTTTCCACTTCCAACTTTTGCAAACCTACAAACTGCAACATTTCAACCCTTGGGGGGGGGGGAAATAAACAATCCCAAAATATTTCCAGTCCCGAACTATAATTTCACAAAGTTTCTACAAAGCTGGATTTGTGCAGCTTGGATACCTGCAAAGGAACAATGGGAGAGGCCACGTTGTTTGTGCCTGGATGAGGACAATGCTTTGCCTTTCCAAAACCTGGGATAAATCTCAGGCACCAAAAGTCCACGCTCAAAACTCAGTCGAGGACGTGCAGCCTTGCAGCCTGGCTTTACTCATCTCTCAGAGCACAAGGCATTTTTTTTCTGCCATAAATATGCAAAGTGCCTGGCAGAAGACCCTCCCCATTTCCCAGGAAATGGAGGGCTGGGATGTACAGGGGGGAGAGAGCCCCGCGGCCACACCGTGTCCATCTGCAGCACCACCATCCCCACCAGGCCCCCAAATGAAAAGGCAAAGCCATTTCCCCAGCCTTCCCTCACCAAAAACTCCCTTGGGTCTCGGGGGGTGAACGTGGGGAAAGCTGAGAGCTCCGGCTTCGGGTTTTTGGAATCAGCTTTGCAGATTCCTTCTGCCTGGCCTGGCTGCTCCTGTCCCTCCCCGGGCACGAGGCAGGTAATCCCAGTAGGAATCCCCCGGGAGATCCAGCAAAACCCACTCCTCCTCTCCCCCTGTGCACACAGGGGGTTGTGCAGAGTTCTTTCAGCAAAACTCCTGGAGTTTGCAAAGATATCTTCCACTCCTAATCCTCCAGCCAGGAGTTATTCATCATACCTGCTATCCCTTTTTTTCCCTACTGAGATCATCTGCATGGGATAACTCCCAGTTTAGAACAACCAAATAATAAATATACGGCTTTTAAACACAAGGATTTCACATTTGCCTGTGTTTAAGTCATTTCTTCAGCTTCTAAAACTCAAATATCAAAGTCTGTACCCACTCCTCAAACACACAGACTTAAATCCCAATTTTTGATAAGCCACATAACTATTCCCAAGTATATCCGAGGACAAAATTTAACACCAGAAGCTGCTAAATGTTTCTGACTTGCTCCAAACAATCATTAACTACAGGCAGTTTCTAATTATTTAAGTCCATTTCACTTCTTATTCAGTGGTCACTCTGTTTCTTGGCCATTTGGCCTATGTTCAGAAAAATCTCCATTAGGCAGCACAAAGTCTCACAAAAAGAAGAAAAATTCTCTTTTCCCATTCTAAGGTTGGGAATATTTTGAATCCTCAAGAGACAGGAGTTCTAAATATGCTTTTAAAAGCAAAAAGTAGAGAGCACTTAAAAATTGAAAAGCCTAAAAATTCAACCACCGAGTAAAATTTAGTTATCAACTAAAATTGCTTTCCCTCACCTCTCTGCTAACAAGTTAATAAGTTTTGCAATTCCTTTTCCAGAAAGAACTGGAAAACGTATTAAAAGGCAAAAAACATCGATGCCGGGACTGGGAACAATCACATGAACAAGCCACAAGATTTGCTTGATAACACAGAGTTTATTATTCAAGAACGAGTCTCATTTTCAGCTCTAAGGCAGAGGGCGGGGAGAGAAAGGGGGGAACAGGCTTTTAAAGCACACGCTGGAAGCCCAGGGTTGCACTTATAGGAAAAAGAAGAAAGAGAAGAAAAAAGTAAAGAAAACAAATCTCTGTTCTATCAGCGAGTCGACTTTGGGAAAGTTAAGCTCAGCTCCCAGCAAATTCATGCTGCTTTCACTTAAACCAAGTTCACCTTCAGCAGAGAGAATGAACAAGCAGAGAACTGCTGAACTTTTATTTATTTATTTTTTTTGCCCCCCAAAATGTTCAGCTCTGCTCAAGATGGGAAGGGATAGAGGAGAGCAGAGACAGGGGAGTTCAAGAGTCACAAAAGCTGCTCGCAAAGTTCCTCTGCGCCCCCTCGTACTGACCTAAGCAGTCTTCGCTTCACAGGTAGCAAAGTTTTGTCTCCTTCTCCAGGGCGAGATTCCCACTCGCAGGAAAGCATCAAAAGAACATTGTTTGCACTCCTCCGAGGAGGAGGGAAGGGAAAAAGGCAGCCCAGCCAGGTACTGTTTCTTCCTGAAAAGTAAATCCGGCATTCTGGAACGAGTTCAAACCTCGGGCTTGACAGGCACGGGAGCGAAGCTTTTTGCACTGAGCATGCTTCGTCCTGCACTGCCTGCACACTTAATGAACATTACTTCCTTCCCAGTGGTTACTCCTAGCAGAAATCCACACCCCCTCTTTGAGAAGTGAGGAATGCAGCTGAAACCAAAGTCCAGAAAACATGCCCGGCACCCAGACAAGGCCCCACGGATCAATAAACTCAGGTTGTGACCCGCGGGTCAGTTTGTCAAACAGGACATCAGGGTGAGTTTTTTCTACACTTGGTGGAGTTTGCTTTATGCCTCAGCTAATGCTGCTCGCTCCCCAGAGAAAATAAAACCGTGCTGGCTTTTAGAGAATGATTAAATGCTCCAATAACAGATGGGAATTCTCTTTCAAATCTTGTCTTTCCAAACCTGCTTGAAAGTGAGGAAAGAAGTTGTCCTTTTTTTTTTTTTTTTCCCCCCAGACTGAACTCAGTTCTTGGACTCCTGAACAAAAGCTGTTTGAATTTGTTGTAGGGAAGGAGTATCTGGTGACTTAAAAAAAAATAAAATAAAAAAAAAAAAAGCTCCTTTTATTTAGGGTCTAATCCTGTTCCGTTTGCAATCACATGGAGTTTTGTCATTACCTCCAGTGGGAATAGTGCCGGGGTTTTAGATTACAAATGCTTTCAGGCAAGAGCTGTGTCTACTCCAGTGACCTGCACAGGCCAGACTGGTTTTGGCACTTCAGCTTTCAATTTACACCATTGCTGTGCCTGAACCCTGCGCAGCAGCAACGCTCCCCTTCCCCAAATTCACAGGGAATTGCTGAGGAAAAGCAGTTTTGCAAAATCGCATGGGTTGTTTTTAAAACTTTTCATTGTATTCCCAGTTTTTCCTGGAGGTTCCACTTCGCTCTCATGTCTCAATCCTCCTCCACAAGAGGAGCAGAAATGGAGACTTTTTGTCCTGGAGTCCCTGCTGGCCCTGACTGCCCCATCACAGCCTCCAGGATAAGCCAAGTGCAGGAATTAAAATGAAATAACACAGGCCATCATACTGTCAGGGTAAGGAGCACTAATCCCAGCCACAACTGCATGGGACATTACACTCTGAGGACTCTAAATTTTAAAATAGCTTAAAACTCATCATGACCTCAGTGTCTGAGCAAAGCCAGACTCCACAGGGCCGCAGGTCCTGATGTGAGCAGGACAAACCATGACAGAAATTAAATTTCTGGAGTCCAAATGGCCCAGACCTTGAGAACATAGACCCAATTTAGCCCGCAGATTCTGACAGTGCACAGTGGGAATATATTCACACAAATCCACTTCAGAACCACTTTGCTCCTAAGGGCAGCCAAGTGATGTCATTTCTGTAAAAGAACTGTTTCCTTGCCCACACATCCCTGGTCTCCCTTGTTTCCTTCAGGATCATAAAAGGAAAAGTCCAAATCCTACATGACAAAACCAAGCTGTGCTGCATTTCCAGTGCAGAGAGCTTGAAGAGGTTTTGGAAACCCAGAGAGAAAGTTTTTGGCTGGCTTGGAGAAGCAGCCATGGCAGGCTAATTAAACCCAAATGCAGTAACCAAAAAGCTTTTCTGTTTGCTGTTTCCACTTCACATCCCAAAGCTTTCCTTTGGTCAGGAAAGTCCCTCGTTCCCCTCGGATGCAAAAGTCCCTAACAGGGGACTTTCCTAACAGGCAACTAAATTGGAATTTTATCTCCCCTGGACCATCTCAGAAGCTTTTCTGGATGTGCCAAGGACTAAAATCATCAGGTGTTCATTGATGATCATGGAGAGCAGGGGGACAGGGGCTGAAAGGATTTGCCCTGAGCTCTGAACTGAGGGACCCAAGGCTTAAACACAGAGTGGTGATTTTAGACATCCTCGTCTCCTTCAGTTGTTCAGAGAGCCCTGAAATGGTTTGGGTTGGAAGGGATCTTAGAACTCATCCCATTCCACCCCCTTCCATGGGCAGGGACACCTTCCACTGTCCCAGCTTGCTCCAGCCTGGCCTTGGGCACATCCAGGGATCCAGGGGCAGCCCCAGCTGCTCTGGGCACCCTGTGCCAGGGCCTCCCCACCCTCTGAGTAAGGAATCCCCCCTCCCATCACCATTCCTGCAGCCCAGCTGGGTGAACAGGGCGCACCTTGAGCTCAAAGTGCCACCAGGAGCAGGACACAGCAGTGAAGCACCTTTGGAGCACCGTGGTGTGACACCCGGGTGGCACCCGGCCCGGGGGACAGCCCAGGTAGCCCAGAGCTGAAGCATGCCAGCCTTCCTGTCCCTCACACAAGAACCGTGGGAGACATTCCAGCTGCACCCACCAACCCCACGCTCACAAATCCCAAACCCCACCCTCACAATTCCCAAATCCCACCCTCACAATTCCCAAATCCCACCCTCACACGGCCTCTCCCGCAGCTCCCCAGCACCCCGGGGCTGCTGGCAGCATTTTCCTGGTGGCTCCCCAGGCCTGGGAGCTGCAGGCCCACGGCAAATGTGCCGTGTGTGTCACACCGGGGGGAGCAGGCTGCTGATTCCCTTCATGCCTAATTACCCAGGAGCGCCTGGCACGATGATTTATTCAGCACAGCGCTGGCCCAGCTCTCAGACAGGTCCCGTGTCCAAGTGGAAAACACGCTCCCTCCCATTTTCCTGCTGAAAGGAAAATCAGCCAGGGCATCCGAGGCCACAAAACTCTTCCCTGCGGGGACGTAGGACACATCCAGTGTGGACCACTGGATGCCAAAGTTGGGGTGGCTGCCGCTTGAAATGAGCTCAGAAACATATCTGTATCTCCATCTGAAAATAAATGCCTTTTTTATATATTAAATATATATATATTCTGTTCTGACATGCAACTGACATGTTTTTGAGAGTGTTTTCGTTTCACATGGGGTTCGGTCCTACCTGTGACTCTGCAGCTGGGACAGGTAACTCCCCCCCAACCCCTGGGATGCTTAAACACCCTTTAGGCTCTGCAATAAATGGCAGAAAGTCGGGCAGCACGGAAAAGAGCAGGGAAGAAGGGATATTCCCCACCTTTAGAATACTAAACGTTACTTATTTAGAATATTTCCCGCGTTAGAATGCTGGAGGGACTGTCACCGGCAGAACGCAGCCTCCTCCGGGCATCCCTGAGCCAGCAGCAGGGCTGGGGGAGCCTGGCTGAGCCAAAAGCCGCCGGGCAGCGGCACAAGCTTTGGGCAGAGGATTGCTCGGGGCTCGGGCTGCTGCCCACAAGTTGTGTTTAAGCTGCAGAGCCGTGCCCAGGGGCCCAGACCTGGGACGGGCTTGCCGGGGTGGGGACAGAGCCCTCCGAGCGCCGCATCCGGGAGGGGACGCGGCTCCTTCAGATGTGCCGCTTTCGAGGAGCGCCAAACCCCCGCCTGTCCCGGAGCGAGCAGCTCCAGCTGGGACAGCTTTGCCTCCCTCTTTTCCCCCCTCAGGACGCATAAAACGCGTTCCTGCTCTCCTTCCTGACACCAGAAAGAGCCTGGATTGCTTCCCATTGTGCTGCGAGAGCTTGAAACGTGGCCATGCTATTTACAGCATCTCCTTTGCCCGCAGGGGTTGCAGGCGCATCCCGGTTTTTCCACCATATGCAGGCAGCAGGCTCTGCTGCATGTGCCAGCCCGGCCCTACCTGCCCGTGCTGCCTTGTGGCCACTGGAAGCACTACAGAGGGGAAAAAACTGGATTTCCCAAGGAATTCTGTCTGCATCCCCATTGTTCTCAGCGCTCAGTGGCATCCATCCTTCAATTCTTGCTGGGAAAGGGCAAATTAAAGCAAGGCTCTGAGGGGTGGGGCTCGGTTTCTGCTCCTCTGAACTGTCATGTTCGCCTTTGGCCGCTGAAGAGCTTTTCAAAAGCCCCTCGGTGACTCAGAAGCCTCAAATCTCTCGGTTTCCAGCGGGAGTTGGGATCCTGCTGGAACTGCAAAAAGCTTGTTCTGCCTGGAGTGTCCTGGAGAAACATCCCGGCTTTTCCATGGCCATTTAACAGCCCCGGGAGAGGCTCCGGGTGTTTGGGGCTGGGATATAACCGGGGTGACTTTCGGGGCCTGTTGGGGTGAGTGGAGCTGGCCCTGCTGCTCCAGCAAAGCTTTTTCCAGCCCTGCACCGACTGAAAAAGTGATCCAGGAGACTTTATTCCCATGGGCAGGACAAAGAACTCGGCCAGATTTTAGATAATGGTGCGTCCCCAAATGTCCCCGAGAGAGAAGCCTCCAAGAGGATGGATGGGCCAGATAAGAGAGCCAAGGATGCCAAGGAGGGACCTTCAGAGCTGGTACCAGGGGCAAAGCTAAGTCAGACTCAAAGGGACTTTGGGGCTGTTTCTGCTGGGAATTCAATTAAGGAAATTAACATTGCAAATCCTGCCAAAGAGCTTCTTTGGTCAAACCCCCAGCAGCCAGAATCAGAGGGAAGAAACAGAGTGGAAGTGTGTGATGTGTACGAAATTGTGCCAAACTATAGGTCTCTTCCAACTTTGGGACCTACTAAAACCAAGAAGAATTGACTGTATTCATTTGATGGAACACAAAATAAAAGTAGCTGGCACGTTTTCCGGTGTGCTGCAGGTAATCTAGACATGCCTAATGTTAAATTACAAGAAAGTTTAACTTTGGAGATAGTGCAAGGACAGAGCAGGAAGCACAGCAGCTCCCAGGGCTGTACCAGCATCCCCCTGATCTTCCACACAACTTTGGGCCAGGCACTTCACACCTATGATTAAAAGTAATCAAAGATTGCTGCGATAAAGCTGAGACAGCAAATAATGCAGGAAAGATGCAGCCACAGCCACAAAATTCCAGGGGACTCAACTCAGTTTAACAAATCAGATTAACGATGATTTTTTCAGTGTCTTGTTGTAGGGTAATAAATGACAGCAGGCATTTACCTGTGACAACCTCTGGTTTTATATTCCAGGCAAAATAAAGTTGATGGAAGGAGGAGAAAAAGACAAACTGCACAAGCTGCAGCGTTGAGCTCAGGGAATTTAATTTTTCTCCTCTCTCAGGAGAGAGCTGTCTCAAGGCTAAATGTTTTGTGTGCACAGGTACATGTGATAAATACCCGTGGAGAGATGTTGAAGTGCAATTCTTCTGAAGGAGCTGAGCTGCACCGTTTGTGCTGCGTTTCTAACCTGAAAACAGCTCAACTTCAATAAGACATGATACTTTAAAAAAAGACATGATACTTTAAAAGGGAAGGGAAGAGAAGAAATGGAAAAAAAGGGGGGGGGAATCAAGATTTGTTCGTAATTTCTGATATAAGGCAAAAAGGTTTAGGGTTTTGCTTCTGAGCAAGTAGAGCTAAAAGCCGTTTTATTGCACTGAGTGGGTTGGATATGTTTTTGTCAGCATAAAAGGACTTGTTGTGTATCAATCCCTACAGGATTAAAGTTTTCTGGTGCCTAATCCCAGCATGGTAGAGATGCCTGAGCTAAGAGTGCAGAGAATATCAGAGCTGAACATGGAGTTCCGAGCAGAAAACAACCACAAGGAGCATCAAAATGCAGGATTTTTCAGCCATCACAGTGGCACGGGAGTGAGGAGGGACCCTAAGTCCCACCAGCTCTACAAAATCCAGACTGGGTCAGGAATTTGATTTTCTGGCCTCCTTGACCCTACAACCTTAGCAAAGCTGGAAGATTTCTTTGAAAGGCGACTCCTCCTTTTTTGCTGGACTTTCCCAACCTAAATTAAGCACCTTACGCCGTGGCAGGCCAGAATTCGGACATCAACCTGCAATTCCCACATGCAAAACTCCAGACTTAGCACTTCCCAGGAGCTGCCAGCACGGGCAGGTCTGTAAGAGGAAGATGCCAGCTGTCCGTGGGCACCGGAGCAGAGCTGAGGCACAAAAAAGGCGATAATATCCATCTCCTTAATCATCCCCCCCGGGCTGAGAGTCAGCAGAGCCTGCCTCAAATCCCAGCTCCGAGAGCCCTTCACAGGAAGCTCATCATCGCCGGGAATCGAGGGGATCCATTTCAGTTTTTCCACTCCAAGTCGCTGCTGAGCTCAACTTTGGCTCTTTTCTGCAACAAAAGGAGCCCTCGCTGCCGGCGTGCACCACGGGGCTGCGGGGTGAGGGCAGGGCAGAGGCGCCTGCAACGCAACCTCTGCAGCGCTGGGAGAGGTGCTGAGCTCTCCCCCTCTGGATTTTCCCGCTGGGTTTCTGTGCGTCGCAAGAAATTGAAATGGAAGGTGGTGTTTAGCTCCCAGCGGCCTGAGGAGGGAAAAGGTGGCAGCGGAATTTCCTCCCTTCTTTTTGGAGGTTTTCAGGAGAGGAGCCGTAGCAGCGCCGGATGTTTTTTTGAGTGAGATTTCGCTGGACTTTCCACGCCTCCTGTAAAACCTTGCCTTTGCTAAGGGCTCCTAAAGCACTTTGCAAAGATGTGGGACAACGTGGGAGTCTGTGCACCCGCCAAAATCATGCCCAAAACCAGCACGGAGCCAACAGCCTTGCCCCGAGGAACAGCTGAGATTTAGGGGCTCCCCGAATCTTGCAGCTCTGCAGGAGCCACCCAGCACCCCCATGAGCCAGGGTGGCCCCAGATGGAGCATTTTAAACATCACCACCCTAATCTGAACAGCCCCGATGAGGTGTAACAGGATTTTATGCGACAAGAGAAAGAGAAGGCAGGATTCTGTCTCACCCCACCTGAAAGAGCTCACGGAAAATGTCATCACGACTGAGACAAACGCTTCAATTTTGGGTGTATTGACACCTCACCACGGAAATTTCTGTATCCAGACTTCCCTTAACAGCTTCAGCTCGCACCAACTGACTTTTAGCTCTCACCTGAATGCATCTGCTCCTTCTTGGGGATTTTTTTTTCATCAAATACACACCCCCTGCCTTTTCAAGCCACTGCCTGGTCGCTGATTTATTCCAAGAACTCTCCTTTCTTCTCAATATCTCCCTTATCCTTTCTTTGCCTGTTGGTAACTTGGCTTATCCCATTTAAGTAGTTTGCAGGGTCAGAGTGAGTGTCAGGGGATGTTTGTCTTATGTCCCATGAATTTAAAAGTCCCTTGTCCTGTTAGTGCTGTTGTCCCTGTGGCTGCATCACCCCCTTAACTGTGCACCACACACAATACTTTGTTTTCTAATTTTTTATGAGCTCTTTTAGTGATTTTAAAGTTTTTAAGGTGTCTGGGTGAATTCACACAGCTCCAGATCACCACAGACCCCAGAGTAACTGCCTTGGTGCCTACCTGAGGAGTGAAAGCTTTTCATTTGTTGCAGAGGTAAATGCAATAAATACCCACAACATCTCCATCAAGCAGAACTTTGTCTGGTGTTTACTTGGAAACCACTCTCAGATGTGTTCCTGCCATAAACCCCTAATTGTAAAAGAGTCAGCAGGACTAAAACTCTTGGTATTGAGTGCTACACCTCGTGGTAAAGTGTTTGTAGCTTTTTTTTTTGGTGTTTAAACAAACAATTACATACAAAGAAGGTTTAGAGAAACAAATAGTAATATCCGGAGCAGGAGAGGAAAAATCACTCCAGACTGTTTCACACACTTCTGCTGGGGGCTCATTCTCCTACCAGCATGCAAGGAATTCATGCAATGAAATTAAAATCATTAATGAATATAACCTATGCATCAGGAGAAAAAGCCCAGCTACTTCAGATGCAATTTGAGCAAAGCAGGAGCAACGGGTGCTGCTCTGCCATTGCTGTTCCATGCACAAGGAGATGCTGCATTTACCTCTCTGCTGAGCCATCCAAGCACTTCAGGTACCTCAGACAGAGAAAATGTTTCAAAGAAAGCAAAAATAAATTGCAAAGTGGGATTTAAGAGAGATTTCTGTTATGAGCTTCAGCAGAAATTCATAATAAAGAGTGAATGCCCATCTTGAACGCAGCGTCTTTCCAGACAGGTATTTACCACATGTATTTGGAAACACAACAGGTTTATTTCAACAATTAATCTTTTTACTTTGCATTAAGCAGCCACGGGACGATCCAAGAGAAAGTGCTTGGAGCAGGGACTGGCACCTGCATTCCCCCTCGCCAGGGGAGTGTGAGCACTCAGCTCGAGTCCCATTTCCTCCCCCTGCATTAGTGACCTTTCAAATCTCCTCTGCAGAGCGCAACACCTCCACACACAGAGCACGGAGTCAGCTCCAAACAGAGCCCCTCACGGCAAATAATTCCAAAATAAACCAAAGAAAAATAAATCCGGGGTTAAATCTCTGCTTTCCTTCTGTTTTAGCAGCTTATCTTCCCTCTGTTCTCAACTTCCAGGGGGAAATAATTCCCAAAGGAGCCTCCTTGCGTGTGAACAGCCCTGTCTCGGCAGTGCCCACGTGTTTAACGCAGCCCAGAGGGATGCAGAGCTCTCAGGTCCAGCCCGAGTGTTGCTCTGAGGTTGCTTGAAGCTGCAGTTTGCAGATCCCATCCTGCTCCACAGCCCTCAGTTCACCCAGCATTCCCTGAACACTTCCTTCCTCGAGGCCCGAGGGGATGCTGCTCCTGCCCCAGGAACGCTCAGCCTGGCTGCCTGCCCCTCCCCTGAGCTGCTGCTCTGGCTGTTCTCGCATCCTGGCCTTGCTAAGCCAGCCCCAGCACCTCTGCTGGGAACTGGACCAGTCCAGCTGGGATCTGCTCTGATCCAGAGGGTGAAGCGCAGGGAAAAACGGACAGGGAGCCTCCCCTTTGTGACACCCCTGCTCCCCTGACAAAGGGGGGCCTGCAGTTCTGTGCTCAGGGCTATGGATGGGAATTAATGGAAATGATGGGAACATCCATCAGGAATCCCAACTTCCAGCACCACCCAGGCTCCACATCACATCCCATGGCAGCAGGACAGACAGGAAAAGGAGAGGCAGAGCATTCAAAGCTTTTCCTCTCCTTTCTCTACCAAAACCTGTGGAACTGAGCAAGGCAGGGCCAGCACTCCCACAGTTACTGCTGCTCTCCTGCCAGCTGGAAGGAGACACAACTTTTCATGGGTCAGGACTCTTAAGCAACGCTCCAGTTTCCAGCTCGCCTCTCCTGAGATGCACAAACTCCCTCCAGCTCGCCGTGGACATGGTTTCCTTTTCATCTTTCTCTGTTTTCAAATTGCTGAGCAATAGAAATGCTTTTAATAGCCATCTGCACATGCTCGATTTACTCCACAGTTTCTGAAGAGGTTTCCTAATAACCCAAGCTTATCTAAACCCTGTCTTGTCGGTGTTTTTAACTTGCAGGAGTTTAGCAATTGATTAAAGAGGAAACAACTGTTGGGTGTCTGATATGGAAGGAGCTCCCACATCTCAGAGCATGGAGTGGGTTCTGCATCAGGACAGAAGTGAGCTGCAGGTTTTTTGTGGCTCCTGGCAGTTTGTTGGGCTCTGCTCCTGTCCCTTTCTGTCCTTTCATTTCTTTATGGACCTCTCCATTTATAAAGCCCTGTGTGCGAGGAGTTCATATGTGCATTCATACAGAAGCATTTCTATATTCAATCATAAAATCATTTAGATTGAAAATGATCGATTTTCAAGATATCCAGTCCAACCCTTAACCCAGCACTGCTGAGCCCACCACTAAACTGTGTTCTCAAGGTGCCACATCCACATCTTTTAAAATAAAAAAGGCCATAAAATTGCTTATAACCATTTCTGCCATGCCCTAAATGCTGTTATAATTCCTCTTGCACAGTGTCTGCAGTCCTGCTGTGAGAGACACCTGCAAACACAGAATTAAAACCAGACTGGGAGGTTTTGGAGTGGTCTCAGATCCACTTTCTGTTCAATGTTCCCTCTTCAGGTGTTCGGAGGAAGCTGTGCCAAGAGAAAGGCAGGAAACCCCGGGATTTTGGTGGCTGGCTGTGGCCTTTGGTCCAACCACAGGAAAGCAGGGGAGACTGGGACGATGACGACACATTTCAAGTGTCATTGGTATAGGAACAGCCACTAAAATGCTGCTTCTGACCCATTTTTCCTCAGCCTCACCAGCCAACAAAGCCAAATCACTTCTCCACCTCATCCTTTTTTCTTACTGATAAAGAGATTAGAGATTTAACCCAACTTTTCCCCCTAAATCTCAACCCTCGTGTGTAGCTGGAGAATTAGAGGGAGGTTTAGTGCCAATATCACCCTGACAGATCTCAGCCTAACTCCCAGGCATCCCATAAATGAAAGGAACCAGGAATCTTTTATGCTGCAGAGACATTCAGACAGCTGACACTGGCACATCCTCGGGAATGTACAATCATCATCACTTCAGGCAGTGATGCTTTTCAGGCAATAAACCCTGATTGGCCTTGTTCTCCACCTGCAGCAGTAATTTAATCCACTTCACTCAATTTAGCAACAGGCTTCTTAAAAGAAGAGCTGGAAACCCAGGTAATTAATTAAGAAAAGGGTTTGAACTTGTGCTGGAGAGGGAAAGGAATCCTTAAGTAGTTACATAATAGCATCCAAAATTTCAAGTTCCTAAACTCCAGGCATTGGTGGGGGAAAAGATATTTCAGCATAAAAAATGTTCCAGGCCAGCAAATATTCGATGTACACACAAAACATGGACAAACCTGGAAGCAGCTGATGAGATTAAACACTCCAGAGACTCCACAGAGGGATGATTACTCCCATAACCACAGTGATATTAACTAATAATATTATAATATTAGCCATATTTTTTTTTATTTCTTTATGTCTAATGTTAATTTACTGACAATACACCAAGATTCACACGCCACAGGGCAGAGACGAATGGGAAGCACTGGAGAAATGACTCAGGGTTGTCTGAAAGTCGCTGGAGCAATGCTAAATCCCAGTGAAATCCCTTTTCCTTCATCAGAAGCTGGCATTTCCCTGAAATTTTAGGGGAACTCCAAGAACTTTGCCCAGTTGTGATGACTGAAGGGTGGAAATTGCAGGGCAAGCTGCAGGATCACCCCAGATAAAGGTTATCCAAGCATGAGTTTCACAGGGAGTTTGGGGGATTGTCCAGCACCAACACATCCTGGAAAAGCAGAATATTATGGATAACACCTCCCTGCCACCTCAGGCTGAGCCCTGGCAGCTGAACCAGCTGGGTTCTCATCTCCAGCAGGTCCATCCCTGCTCCCCCATCACACATTCCCACCTCTCTGCCCTCACCCCAAACTCTGGCCGTGCCTGGAGCTGGAGTCGGGAGAGAAAAATCCGAATTGACTTGCAAATGGGTGTTTGGGAAGGAAATGGGTTATCCCTGAGTTATAGCAGGTGACAGGGTGCCAAAACTCGTGAGTTCTGCAGAGCCAAAGCAGCTGAGAAGAGAAAACAGGATGGGAACCCCCAGGAAACGCTGCCACCCGGGAATCTGGATTAACACCTGGGTATTTTGGGGAACTTCTGCACCCAGCTTTTCACAAGGTGGGAATCTGAGTGTGCCACGGAGCAGGGACACCCCGAGCTGGCCTCACAGGGAGGCTCAAACCCCAAAGCTCAGCACTGCAGCAAGTAAACCCCTCTGGGACACAGGGACACGGCACAGGGACACTGGAATGGCACTGGAGCCAGCCGAGGGAGCAGAAATCTGAATTAGTGAGCCCCCCTGCACCAAACTTGCTCCCACACGCAGCCTCTCACTGCTCTGCACCCTTTAGTAACCCCATTACCCCGGTTTTCCCATTGTCTGGAGCTGCAGTGGCTCCTTTATTATTATTAAAGCCAGGCTGCACTCTGGCACCTTTCTCGACATCCTAATACCCACCCCTCTCCCCTTCTCTCGAGGGAAAGGGCAGGTCAAAGCTCAAAAAATTAAACTAAATTTAAAAACACCCCTGCACTCTGGGTTCTGCCCCGGAGCTCTGGCCAGCCTGGGCTGAATGATCTACCAGAGAAAGGAGCTAAGTACAAATATTAAAGGTTAAGCTTTCATTTCCCACTTAATTAATTAATATTTCTATAAACACACGTACACCTCTCTTCCCAAACTTCTGTAAGTCAGCACATTTTTTATTTATTTTTTTTTTTCCGCTGCCAGACTGTCGTAGCTCCTTTCCCCCCCCTCCCCCTTTCAAACTTTATAATAAAGCCCCAAAAGTTCACATAATGTCTGGCTATTGTTTCTCTAAAGAGGAATTCTCCTCCCCGCCTCCTTCTTTCTCTGTATCTCTGAGGCACCACATGGCACAATAAGAGCCCTTTCATGTTCAAGACTCAGAGTCGTTGCTGTGGTAACTCACCCAGCCTCACCGAGTATCCAAATAAATAGTGAAAATTAAAAAATCAGAGCCCCAGCGGGGCCGGCTGCAATCTTATCTCTGCCGCGATGGCTTCAAGGGACATTAAGAAGCCAAATAATAACCTTTTGCCCAGATTAGTCACCTAAAAGTGGCGATTATTGGAGACAGAAGGACATTTGTGCTGTTCCAACAAGTATTTGGAGCACAAAGACGGCGAAGACGCAATGCAGAGCGCCAGTAGCCAGTGGCATCAAAATGCTGGTGTGGAGTTTTTAACCACTTGCAGACAGATTTCTCTCCCCTCTCCTTCTGCTCCTCCACAGCTTCAGGCTCGACACTCCCGGGGAAGCTTTTGAAGGATTTTTATCTCACGGGCAGCGAGCAGCACAAAGCGTCATTAATTGCTACCTCGCAGGAAATGCTGCTACAAAGAGAAATCCCTAGGAAAAAAAAAAAAAAAAAAAAAAAAAAAA
>WAAG01084823.1:0-16531 GCA_013390105.1 Tichodroma muraria | reverse complement strand
CCCAAAATCCACACCGAGCTCCTTTTGCACTTTTCCTTTCCCCAAAATCCACACCGAGCTCCTTTTGCACTTTTCCCTCCCCAAAATCCACACCGAGCTCCTTTTGCACTTTTCCCTCCCCAAAATCCACACCGAGCTCCTTTTGCACTTTTCCTTTCCCCAAATCCACACCGAGCTCATTTTGTCCTTTTCCCTCCCCGCCTGGACCACATCCCCGCTCCTTCCAGCACCACATCCTCCACCAGCACCGGGCTCTGCTGAGCACAGCGTGGCCAACTCCCCCGAAGTGCCCAAGAGGACTTTACCTCCCTCCTGGGTCAAGTGTTCCTCCAAGGCCAAGCCGACTTTTCGCTGCCATTTCCACAGTGCAACACTGACCTCCTGTGGCTGCGGCTCCCCAGACCCGCCCCAGAGCAGCTCTTCCCTTCTCCCAGCCAGCTGATCCTTATTTAGATTATTTTAGGGGGGGTAAAAAACCTGAAAAACTCTCCCTGTGCACATCTACTTGTGTTGTCATCCAAGTGTCTACCAGAAGAAAGGGGATGAAGGGAAACGTGCCTTTACTGGCATCGGTTCCCAAAGGAAAACCAACTTTTAGGACATCAAACTTCCTGGTTTGTGTATTCCTACAAAACAAGAAGTGTGCTGAGCAGAGTTCTTGTGGAATTGCTGCAAACAGGTGGATTCCACCCCTGCTTCAATGGCAATGATAAAGCAATTTCTGCTTTTTTCTCACAGCTGCCTAAATTGAAGCAGAAATGGGATCTTGCTGTGTTGGAAGTGGATCTTAGAGAAGTGAGGGTGTGCAGGCGTTCCCACAGACACCTCCCTGAGCAGCACAGGGGGAAGGAGCTTCGTCAGGTTTTTGTGGTTGTCACAGCTACCAGGTGGTGAAGCAACTTCCACAGATTGTTTTCCCTCCCTGCAAGCTGATGCTCTTAAACCAGAGGCAATATGAAAATCCCTTCTGGGAGACAAAGGCAGATTGTCCAGGAGAAATCCTGCCGGCCTGTTCTGCAGCTCAGAGCCCAGAAAAACAAGGGATCCCAGAAAACCAAGGGATCCCACAGCGCATTGAAGTGGTTCTAAAAGGTCACTGTGGTAGAGACTTCCAAAATCTAACCCCTGCTCCAAAAATGCATAAGACACGTGCCTCAGATCTCCAAAATCCCAAATGAAAAGGCTCCAGGATCTCCTCAGAGGAAGAAAGAGCCAGCAGATCCCTCTGGGAATTTCTCCATGCAGGACAATAATAAACAGCACATGCAGCTCAGCCACGCTCTCAGGGATCCTCTGGGATGCTCAGCAAATCCCCAGCCCCAGTTTGACTCTCCACACCATCTCCAGATACCACCGGACACCTGTTGGTGCTGCTGCTCCTCCCTAGCTTCAAATATTTCAGGATCCTCTTTAAAATAACCCAGAATTAGAAGATTTTTACCTTGAGCAGCAGCAACACCCCCCTCACGGACAAACAGGAATTCAGCAGGGACCAGCATGTCACACAGCGGGAGATTTTGCCTGTTGGGTGGCTCTAGGGGACCCCAAAACCTGTCAGAGCCCTGGAGATGTGGCTTGGGAGCTGCTCAGAGGGGACAGGCAGACAGCAGCCGTGGGGAAAGGACGCTTTCCCTGTCGTGCCAGCAGGCAGCAAGAGGGAACCAAGCCCTCCTGCCCTTGCCAGAAGCTGTTAATCAGCTGGGTTCTGCCCCTGCACAGAACAGGGGCTCCTGCTGAGCTGAGAATTCTGAACCTGCATTTCCACTCCCAGCCGCCCCCGTCTTGCCCCTCGTTTGGAGCACGGGGTTGTAAATGATGCATAACCCTTCTGGGCCTTCTGCCTGGGCACAGGAACCTTCCCACACCAGGGGAATTAAAATCTAGGTTAAACACACTTGTCACTCCAGTCAGTTCCTCAAAGCAGATGCAAAATATGGGGTTTTTTAATTTTTTTATTGTTTTTTTGTCACTTCTCGTTAGATTTTCGTGATGAGATCCCCTGCAAAGGCTGGAGGTGTGAGATCACAGCTGAAGCACAGCAGAGAGGGGCTTGTGGTGGCCCACAAGGAAAGACACCTCAGTGTGCTTCACAGGCTCCTTCTCCCACAGCTTTCAGCCATTTATATATTTATTTTCCAGAGTTTATCAGGGAAAAGACACAGCAGTCACATGAGAGATTAAACTGGCAGGACACCTGAGTGCAATTCATTACCCTGAATGCCTGATCCTTAACTGAGCAGGTTAGAGCTTCAGGACCTCCACAAAAAAGCTGGGTGGGATGTTGGGATATGAAGCATCCCAAAGTACAAAAGGCCAGGTTACCACGCAGGGCATCTCCTCTGACAGCTCCATGGAATCCCAGAACGGTTTGGGTTGGAAAGGACCTTAAAACTTATCTCATTCCACACTCTGCCATGGGCAGGGACAGCTTCCACTAGAAAAGGTGGCTCCATCCTGGCCTTGGACACTCCCAGGGATCCAGGAGCAGCCACAGCTTCTCTGGGCTCCCTGTGCCAGGGCCTGCCCACCCTCCCCGGGAGGAACTCCTTCCCAATATCTACCCCAAATTCCAGTTTCAACCCACTCCCCTTTGTCTTGTTACATCTCCCGATGCAGAGTTCCTCTCCAGCTTCCTTGGGCACCCTCCAGACACTGGAAGGTTCTGTGAGGTCTCCACAAAACCTCCTCCAGGCTGAACAGCCCCAACTCTCTCATCCTTACGGACCTTGTGGCCTCCTCTTGCTCCAACACCTCCATGTCCTTCTTTCACTGGGGACACCAGACCCGGACACGGTACTCCAGGAGGGGCCTCAGGAGCAGAGGGGGAGAAAACATTCCCCTGTTCTTTACAAAAGTGGGAGCACGCAGAACCTCTTCCCCTGTCTCAGCACACGGTGCCCACGCCAGTGCTCCACGGCTGAGTGAGTGCAGTGACTGAGGCACCGGAGCGGGAACGCACAGCTCGAGGAGAAGAAAAGCAGCCAGACACGCCGTGACATGTTATCATTAGGGAGTCATAATTTCCTTCCTGCAGTCATACAACAGCTGTCAGTAACGTCTCCAACACAGGCCATGTATTAGAATACCATAGCAAATGCCTTTTCAGGCAAGAGAAAGAGAGGGCATGTTAAGTGGGTGAGTAGCAGGGAGAATATTTTGACAGCCTGCATGCATTAACCTCCCCGAGCAACGCCCACAACCTTTGCCAGAACGTGGCTTGGGAGACACCTGCCCCAGCTGGGCATGGAGATAGGGACCAGCAGCACCCCCGGAGCCACCAGCTGTCCAAATCCGGCCGGGGAGGGGACATCCACTCACCCCCTGTCTCCTCAGGGCTCCAGATGTGCAGCTCCACGCTCCCCGAGGTGCATTTTGGGTTCAGGAGGGCCAAGGGGGATGCTGGGCGTGCTGTGGGTGCCCTGTGCTGTGGGCACAGGATGTCCTTGCACGTGGGAATTACCTCCTGCCTTGCCTTCAGCAGCAGGGAAGGCATTCAGGCATTTTTTGCCTTCTCTCCGTGACTTTTTACCAGCCCAGTGTCCCTCCAATGATGCCATTTCAAACCAGAAGTAATTCAGACCCCTCGGGGCTTCTCCCTCAATCCCTAACTTCTGAGGAGGCTCCACATCCCCCTGCTCCGCAGGAATCCACCTTCCCTTGGCAGTAAGGTGCCAGCCAGCACATTTTCAGGACAAATTCTCCTCGCATGGATGAAGTCCTCAAGGGTTACAGTAATTCAGGCACCTGGAGCGTTTGCCATCAGTAGTTTATCTAAGGCAGGCCGATTTTTCAGTGCAGCTTTTCCAGGAGCAAGGGCTCTCATTATGAGGCACGCTGCAACAACTCATCAATCTTGGGCAAAAGATAATTAATCAGCATCCAGAGCCATTTTTGCAAATATAAAGCCTGGTTGAAACAAACCAAAATAAGAGGGGGGGAGCGGGGGGGGCAACCGTGACAGAGCTGTTGGCACTTGCCAACTCCTCTTGATTAAACTTATTTTCACCTCCAGGTGCATACACAGGATGAGTTTTGTTAATTAAACCTGCCAGTCACCTCATTATGCATTCAATTAAAAAAAGCCTGATGCCTTGATTTTATGCAGCTGGCAGGCTGAGCAGTGACAGGCCGTGTTGTTAGAGTGCCCAACTTCTGATGGGGAGGGGAGCAGAGACACTCCAAAATATGGCCAAGTGCAAGATTTGCTAATTGGAAATCTTCTCGGCGTTTTATCTCTATTTGTTTTTTTAATATTTTTTGTGGGTTTAACGGATGGGTTGTTTATCAGGCAGGCTGTTCAGAGTGGAGGTGGAGGCAGAGAGTGGAAGAGTGTGTTCATCTCATTTGGAAACCCATAAAAGACGCTGGGAATATTCATGACAGGCTCTGGCAAGGTTAAGGGATGAGGAGAGTGGCACCTAGATGCCATGGTGATGAATGCTGTGTGAATAGATTAGACAGAGGCCCTGAAGCTCCTGTAAAATTGTGGGGGTTTAATTTAGATGAAAGATAGCCTTTATTCTTAAGGCATCACGCTGGGAAGAGCTGGATGCAGGTCCTGGCTCTGCTACAAACTCCTTGCACGACCTTGAATGAATCCCAGGGCACCATCCTTTAAAGGTACCTGCAGCTCCATCTCCCAAGTGGCAGCCCTGAGCCACCTCTGCGTCCCTCATCCATCCAGCAGCAGCTGAAGGCTGTCCCCTCTGCCTGCCTGGTGCCACCCAGCTCCCCCAGAGCACGCAATTCCTGCTGCTGTGCCCTGCCAGGAGCCCTGGCACGGCGGATCTGGGCTGACAGGATGAAAACCTGAACCCTTTGTGACAAAGGGCCCCGTGCTTCCACGCTGCAGCCTTCCACTTGCCTCACGCTGGCATTTCTGAGTCTGCTTCCTGCTGGCAGCAGCTCTGAGTAGTGACCTGCACCAGAGGTGACCCATCTGTCGTGCTCTGAGGCAGGGAATCGATTTTTTTTTTTTTTTCCCTGCAGTTTCTGTTGTTTTCTGCAAGTTTCCGCTGAGCTGCTTGGGCAGACAAGAGAGATTCTCTCCCAGCACTCTGCTAACGTGTTAATCACATCTCTCCCTCTCAGACCCTTGTGAAAATCTGGGAATTAATGCTCACACCAGCCATGGGAAGGCCTCTGGACATGGCAACAGCATTGATTTCCTCTTCTCCTTTTCATTTTTTGGAGCAGTGCTTTAAGATTGTGACTTTTCCCACCTTTGCTGCAGCTCTCCAGTGGGTAACTGGATATTTTGTGCCTGATGAGGAGTGAAGCAGATATTCTAAATTCCCCCTGTGTCCCAGAGCTGACTGGAAGTGTGAGGAACTGAACTTTGACCAAGGAGATCCCTCGAGCGTTGTATGTTTGATCAGAGCATGAAATGGAGAGGGTGTTGTTATTATTATTGTAACCTTCTGTGCTATCTGGTTTCAGGCCCCCTGCAAGCTCCACAAGGATGTCTGAGGACAAAACACACTCCAAATCCTTGGAAAATCCCAACAGATCTCTTGAATGGCCTGAATCCTGCTGTCCACCAATACGAGAGAGCTGGTCCCAGTCCAGAATGTTCCTAAATATGCAGGCCAGCAGTCCAGCCTCTGTTCCCTGGTGGATTTATTTATTTTCCTGTCAGCAGCTGTGTCCCTGTCACACACAGGCCAGTTGGGGTTGGCAGGAGCCACAGCAGCTGGGCTGAATTTTTTATTACAACTTTCATTGAGAAATACTTTGCCAGAACAACAAAAAGAGTTGTGAATGATGTTGGGTCAGATATTCCCTGTTGGAATAAAGCGCAGGATGGACCACGGAGCCCATCCAGCCAAATTCCCTTGGGAGTGAGGCTGGGTTCAGAGGGGTTTGGAGCAGCCTGGGATAGTGCCACGGCAGGGGAGTGGAACAGGATGAACTTTTAGGTTCCTTCCAACACAAACCATTCTGGGATTCTCTGAAAATGCCAAGTTTAGGCTCAGATCTATTTTCTGAGCCAGGCTTAGACTGGAGCTGTTCAAATCCCAGGTGAGAACTTGCCCCCCCCCCTGGAGCCAGCAGCTGCTCTGCTCAAGGACTCTCATTTCCCTGTGAAAGTTTCCTGAAAAATCACAGCTTGGACTCAACATCTGGACGGAAGAAAAGTGATAAAACCACAGGATTTTTTTTTAAGCAACCTGCCATTCTTGAATTCCAGCCAGGAATACTCATCACTAAGAAGAGCTCATCACCTTTTCCAGCAGAGGATGGTTTGCAATTCCACCCACACTTTATTGACACGTCCCAACACACAGACCAGCAGCTCCCGCTCAAAAATCTTAGGACAGGACAAAACTTTCCTTCCTATCTCAAACTTCCAGCACAGAAAAAATAATTGCATGGAAGGAATGGGATATGTACAGAAATATCCTCCCATGCTTTGTCTTTCCAGCCCTTGTCTCCAGGGATTTTCTCAGGCAGTGAAAACCAGGTGAAATCTGAACTTGCCACCTCAAAGGAAATCCAGAGGATATTAAAAGGAAAAAAATAAATAAATCAGATATTCCAATAAAAGCTGGAAAACTTTTTTTCAGCCTACCACTGTAATTGCTGCTGTCCTCTTCACATTCATTTGCAAGGATAAAACAGAAAAAGAAAATTAGGGATCTACAGCCTCCATGAGGAAGGTTTTGAAGGCTGTTCCTCGGGGCCTTGTGAAACACAACAATTCTCTGTGCTCAACTCTCAGCTGATCCTGCTCTCCACCCCTGGGACTGCAAAGCTGGGGCTGGACAATTTTTTTTCTTTTATTCTTTCCCAGTTTTGAACACCCATCCCTTTAACTCCATGCTCCCAGCTAGAAAATCCTGGCCTTTTCCGAGCTGCTCTTTTTGGGGTAAAGGTGCCTGATTCACTTCTCTCAATAAAGTAATGCTCGATTTATTTCCAGGTGAGACCCTCCTCTCTCTGTGCATTTCCCACACACAATTATTGCCCAAACAGCCAGAAGGCAAAACAGAGATCAGGGACTGCGAGCTGCCTTGGATAAACTCAATGCTGGGATTAAAATACAACAAACTCCAGGCTCAATACATTTTGTACCCACTAGATGGGGCAAAAAAGCCATATTCTGATTAAAAAAGTTCTCCAGGTGCTCCTTTCACTACTTTCACCTGGCCCTGAGTAGGGAAAAGGTCTCAGAAAAGTGTAAGAATTACAGAGAAGTTTCCACGGATCTCCCAAAGAGAAACTCGAGGTTCCTGACACCCTGGGAGGGCCCTTTCTCAAAACCTTCTTAGAAAACACCTGGAGGGTGAAGTTCCCCAATTGCCAATTGCTCTGTAATTCCAAACCCCAGCAACCCAGAGCAGTTCAGTGCCTAAAAATTAGGTTTTTACAGGAATATTCTTCCCATGTCTCTCCTTCAAGCAATCCGTGCAAAAACTCTTCCCACTGGACCTCAACCTGTGCATAACAAAATAAGGATTTGCTGTAACCACAGACTCCACACCCAGAAGTCCCAGTTGACAAATGAAATTTTCCTGCCTCCAAAGGCTTCTTCTCTTCTTTAATGCTTTATGAGACCACAGCATAAGAAATGGGATAAAACTTGGTGAAGCTCCATGAAAAACAAACCAAAACCCCAGTCTGTGGAACTGGGAACTTCCACTCCCTGAAGCCAGGGAGATCTGATCCACCAGAAGAGAGAGAGGCTGTGCTCCTGCAGCTCCTGATTCAACACAGCTTTGCTGGTGCCTGATTTCCCCCACTCCTTGTTACACTCAACACTTGTGCAAAACCTGGCACAGAAATCAAGGTTTTAATCCCTGCTTTTGCAAGGATTCACCCACCAGACCTCTCGGAAACGTACAGAAAACCTGATTTAGCACCAAAAGGCGAGTCAGCTCACTGTAATGCTGTACAACTGAGCTGCAGCTGCTCCTGGCCACAGTAATGTCTGACCAGGGATAATTTCAAGGCAGGGAATGGGAATCTCCACTGAGGAACAACCTGGATGCTGCCTGGATGCTGAACCAGAGTGCAGATGAATGAAATCAGTTCATTCACTTCGCCCTGGGTTTCTCATTTCCAGGCTGAAAGCTCTCCTGCCTTTCCAAGGATGGAAAAACCATCCCTAGCAAGCCCCAACCCTTCCTCCAGCACTCCCAGAGCACCTCGGACTCCTCCAAGAGGCAGCTCGGGGTCCCGTCCCAGCCAAACCTTAATGCAGCCCCATTAAAGGCCTCACGTCAGGCCTGCAAACCTCATCTTCAATCACACTCCTGGGCCTGCAGATCCTGGACCTCCATTCATTTTTATTTTTTTTCCCCTCCCCCTTGTTTTTGTCATAAATAATTGGCAAGCTCTCAAGGAGGAGGAGAAATGGAAACGAGTCATTTGAGGGCTGCATTAAAAGCAAGTGCTCTCATTCTTCTTTTCCCTGAGCTGCTGGGAAGTTCCTCCTGCTCCGAATCGATAGCTGGGAGCAGTGGGGTGGACACATCAAACCTCCTTTGGGTGGGGGAAACAGGAAGGAATTCCAGATTGAAACGCCCACGGAGAACTGCCAAGCAGCAACTGCATCTCACCCCAGAGAGGGATAAATTTCAGCTCCCAGGCTTGTGCAGACACGAGTGAAAAACGTTCCCCTGCAATATCCAGGGCGAGAAATCCCTTTCAGCTGAGCTGAGGGAGGGAAGCTGGTTCCCACCCTGCCTTCCTTGTGGTGTCACATGTGCCAGAAGGGGTTCTGGTCCTAAACAGTCCATCTGCCATTACACCACAGGTTTGGGTTGGTTGGAGGTTTGGGATTTGCCCAAGTACCCAAATATTGTGCAGAAGGGAGTGACATTGCGGGTGCTTGCTTTGAAATGCCTCTCTGAGACCTTAACCTCCAGATAAAAAGCTTAGGAACAGCAAAACCAGGAAAAAATCCACTTTTAGTCACACTGGGATCAGGTAGCTTCAACCTCTTTCTTCATCCCAGTGAGAAATAATGGATTGGAGTCACCGTGCTTCAGTTTTCATGGTTTTTCTACTCCTCCATGGTTTTTCTTTAGAAAAAGAATTAGAAACCAGGGCTGGGACACAACAGCTGATGCAAAAACTCATGACTCTTAAAAGAAGTCAGGGAACACAGGCCTACTTTAGGTTTAATAGCTCTGGGACAGACCCTGATTTTGGCACTGGTTTAAACTCCATGGACTGGAGGGGGAAAGGACAGGCAGGGCCTTTCCCTTTGGGGAGAAATCTGTTCCTTTTGTTCATCAAAAAGTCAAAATGTCACCATCCCAGGGCAGCTCGTCTTCTTGTGGCCTCTGCCACGTGGTTGCCAAGCTAGGCAGAATTCTCTCAGTGCACAAAAACGGGGGAAAAATTAAAAAATGCCATGGGAAATTATTCAGTTATCCCAGAAAATCTTATTAGGGAAGGGGAGGATCACGGGAAGGCAAACTAAAGCTGCATTCAGCAGGGTTTGGGGGGACACTTGAGGCAGAGGAAATCCAGTATGAGCAGCCAACACAAGAGGGAAGTGCAGCACCAAAATCCAGCCCTTTGCAGGGAAAGAGCAGCAGGAGCCAGGCTGGGCTTCGGGCTCTGTGCTCACACCCAGGGCACTGGGAGATCTGGGACCTGGTGGAGCCTTTCCCCCTGCAGTGATGCTGATCCCATTTATTTCCCTCCAAATACTTAAGCAAAGGCCGCCATTTAAACCCAGGCTTAAGTTCAAAGTCATTTAAACCCAGTCTTGAGTTCAGTTGGAATGCATCAAGGTACATTTATAATTATCCACATTTTTTCCCCTCTAAACTCAACTATTCCATCAGCTGCTCTTTGTCACAGTGCCCTTAAAATGTCAACATTTCTAAACCTAGAGCAGGAATCTGAGCCCAGCCACTTTAGCCACTTTAGGACTTTTTCCTCCCATATTTCAGAGGCTGGTACAGGAAATCCTACCAGATTTCATGGGGATAATGAGCTTTCAGGCTGTACTTTGAACACAGCCACAACTCCTCTCCATCTTAACAACGCCACAGAATGACTCAAAAACACCTTGCTGAACAAAATCTTTTTCTTTAAATTTATTTTTAAATTTCTAATTATTTATTTTAAGTGTGTGAAGAGGAGTTTTGCAGGATGCCTTTGCATTTCCAAAAAAACTCAGAGGAAAAGTATATTCTGGGAACTCTAGGAGGTGTCAGAAGGCCTTTTGTCAGAAGATTAAAGATCTTTGGGCCTCTGTATCTTGTTGGCACTGAGGCAGCGTCTCCGTCCTGGTGCCTTAGGATTTTAGCTTTTCTATTTTCCATCTATTTGTAACCCTGCAGTTCTTTAGTGTAGAACTCCAAACTCCACACACGGTGTGAGCTGCTGCTTTCCCATTTTGGGCAGACACAACAATTCCTCTCCAGGCCTGGGAATCAAGGACCCCTCACTGCCTCAGGCCCCAGGGATGGAAACAAAAGTGAGATGGGGGGAGCAAACTGGGGGTAAATGACTTCATTACCTGAAGGTGTAATTGGGAGATCAACCCCCGATATGCAAATGGACCAAACTTATAAAAGTGTGGAAACCCATTGTCCATTTCGGGTGTAGGCCCCATTTTGGGGGGCTTTGTCTGCCCTAAATGTACCTGAAGGCCCTTCAATAAATAGCACTGCTTTTTATTCCCTTAATTCTGTCTGGCCTCTGTTTTTAGGCAGCCCAAAAGGCACCAGTCCAGGGAAACGATGATGTGACATCAGATTAGTTGGTGGCCGCCATCCCCTGTTGCGTCCCCTCCACTGCCCCCTTTCTCCCTCTCCTGAGCACCTCTGTCCTCCCCCCGGAGCATCTCCTGCCCCTGGCAGCTCAGCTGCCACTGCCCCAGGGTTGTTGTCACCTCCCGGGCTCCTGCAGGCACCGGGGGATGCAGCTCGGGAGGAGGAAGCTCCCGGGCTCTCCCAGGTTTAAACCCCAGATTTTCCTGCGCGCTCAGTGCCACAGCGTGGAAACGCTCCCCGGAGTCAGACAGAATGAGAAACAGATGGGCAGCGATTTGCAAACAGGAACTCTTTTCTTCCCTTGTTTGCCTCCCTTGTTTTGTTTATCCCTGAAAATCCTGACGTGAAACACAAGCGGGGGAAAACAACTGCGAGTGACTCCAGGCCGGAGCTGCAGAGCTCTGACAAATTTATTTGTGATGGGATGTCTTGAGTCAGGCTTCAAATCTTACCCTGGGCCCCAGCCCAGCAGATCCAGGGAATAATTTCCTTGCTGGGAATACAATGAGGATACTCTGAGTAGTAGAACTGAACAAACGTGTGCACTTTTAGGACTGTCTTAATCGGGAAATTTGATTTTTTTATTTATTTTTCTTCAGACGACAAGAGAAAGGTTTATGCTAAATATTATCAATCCAGATCAGGGTTTGGACTGAGAGTATTTAATTCTCTGCATCACTCACATAAAGAGAGAAGCAGCTGAAACCAAAGCTCCATGGAAATTTATGCTCCAAAGGATGAATGTAACATTTGAGTAAATGATTGCAAAGAGTTACACATGGAGCCACAGACGGGGGAATTTAATTTACACAGAGCAGCCTCTCTCTTTTAGCCACTCATCTAATGAAGATTTAAATATGAAATAAATTGCAGACACTTCCAGCAGGAGCAGGATGTTGGATGATGCTCATTCATATTGAAATTACAGCTTTAAGTTCCTCTCAAGCTACAGAAATGTGTTTGTAACAGACACACACGTATATGTAATATAACCCTTTCTCTAATCATTGGTAAAGTGATATTTTCCAGATAAAATTCTTATCATAAACATTAAAAATTGGTCTCCTATGTCCCTAAGCCTGTTTGATGACTACATTAGAAATATTTCCTTTACAAATTTTGCTTGTTTCTGCCATGCGCTGTTTTATTATCTCTGTTTCAATGAACTTTGTGAAACTTGGCTGAGCATTTTCACAGAAGCACTTCCAGGCTCTTCTCCATTCAAAGGCTGTTGTTATGCACAAAGAGAGGAAAGTTAAAAAGCAAAAATAACTAAGGAAAAATGAGGAAAGGAACCAAAGCATCGCTCCATTGATTCGAGCTGGTTACTGCCTGTCTTTGAGGTCAAATGAAATCAACCCTCATATTATTTCAATATCCTCATATAATATTCCCATATTATTCCAAACAATTCTACAATTTCAACCAATTATGCCAAAGAATTAGGATGATTTCAAATGACCACAAACACCCCATCCCCTTCCTTTCCAATATTCTGTTAAACAAAAGCATTTTTATCTCGAGGGAATCCGACGTGGGCCCAGGAACGCAGCTAAACAAATGGCCACCACAAAACAAAAATAAAAAATAGTAATATTAATAATTCCAAGCAAAGCGAAAGCCTCAAAGAAAAAGATTTGCAGACTTTGTACAACCTCCTGCAGCTCAGCCCATTTTGCTGTGTGGGGGAGTTGGGGAAATCCCAGCAGCTTTCTATTGTACCACGTTAATTCTTGGCTCAGTCCCCAGCAAATAAATGATGGTGGAAATAAACTGGACTCACACCAGTGCAGCAGGGACAGCCAGGGGATCCACGAGATAGCACAGCCAAGGATCAGGATGCTTCCTGCACGTGGGCTGGAAGTTGGGACCTTTTAAATATTTAATTTACTCTTCTCCCGCTAGCAGAGGCTGCAGGGAGCAGCCCAGCTTCTTCTCCAGCTCACAATAAGTGGATTTTATACCAATAAAAGTGGATTTTGTACCAATAAAAGTGGATTTTACACCAATATTTTAATTTGCCAGTGGTTTTGGCTGAATCCCACCTGGAAGGTCTGTCCCAGCTCACAGTCCAGAGCTCCCCCAGCTGCTGTGCCAAGGCAGGGGAAATTAAAACAAAGATTTGCTGAATGCAACTCTTTTCCAGGTAGGTGGAAGAACGCAGCCCTGCCCAGTCAGGAAAGGGTGAAGCTTCACTTTCCAAAGCCTCAGCCACTCGCTGCTGCCACATCCATGTTTTTTAATGACCCATGGAAGGCAAATCCTGCCCTGGGCACCCTCCACAGACCCACAGAACCAGCTCTGGACTGAACCAGTGCCCAGCAATAAAGTCTTTCACAGCAGAGCCAAAACCAGCTGAAAGCCTTTTAAAATGATTTTATTCTTGTATTTCTCTTTTACTTTCAGGCTACACCTGTCACGTCCTGCTCTGAAATATCTGAAGGACGCTTTGCCTCTTGACTTATTCCTGCTCAACTCCATAACTCTAAGCCCAAATGAAGGGATTATGATGAAATTAAAGTGGATTTATTTATTTTATTTTATTTTAACAAGAAAACACGCTCCAAAATTGAAGGAAATCCAGCCTAGAAGAGCAAATTCTCAATGCCCTTCTAATGAAGCTCGTGGTGCTTCACTCACCCCACAAATCCACATCTGCAGCCGAATTTGGAGTCCCAACCCCAAAGGCAATAAAAGCTGGAGATGGATCAAATCTCCCCAGTCCTGAAGCCCTAATAACTCTCCCAGAACCCAAACCCCGTGGCAGAGGTTGGAGGTGAGGGAGAAATGGGGGGAAAAAATCCTTTCCCAGCCTTCTGGACAGAGCATAGGATCCTGTTCCATAAAGCAGCTGCTCCTTCTATTTTTGAGCACTCTGGGGGGGCTCCAGCACTGCAGTGCTGAGAGAAGGGGACGGCTCCGGGAGAACCTTGGCAGAAGGATGGGAAGGGAGGGAATAATCCCTGCAGGATGGGCCCGGGAATAAATGCTGATCCCAGCTCCACCAGCCCGCCCCGACAGGTACCAAAGCCGGACAAAGGTGGTTTATTCCTCAAGGCTGCTCTCAGGAATGTTGTTCTTCCACTTCCACCACGGCTCAGCTCGGAAAACGGGCTGGAGTTTGCTGCTTCTGTGCTCTCAGCTTCACAAAAACTCCTGAAAAATAATTAAATAATAATTTCCCCTCTGTTTTCGTGCTGTTTTGAATCGAGTGTGAGGCAGCTGTTGGTTTTCCTCAGCCACAAATCACTGTTCCCTGACTCTTGGAAACTCGGGAGACTGGGAATAAAAAAATAAAATAAAAGGAGGTGCGAGGGGAGGGGAACTGCAGAGGGTGGGCTGAGTTTTATTTTTAATTTCCATTTATTTTTAATCATTTAGCACATGCTTGCTGGTGTGTTACCACCCCTTGAGCACGCAGGGAAATAAAAAAAAAGAGGATGGATTTGCCGAGGATGGATATGGGATAAGGAGAAAAGCAAAGCCCCTGCTCTATTTCCCTCTGCTGTGCTGTTTATTTCAGAATATTCCCATTGTTAGGGAGCAAAGCATTCCCCTGCCAGAACCAGGAGGGAGCATCAGGCTGGGAAAAGGGCAAAATTTGGCTCAAATTCCTCAGGAGCCTGAGGATTCTTCCTGTTGAACTCTCCCCCCCCGCCCAGCGTGGCTTTTTAGAACACTCCCCCCTCAATTCTGCCTTGCACCAAAGGAAGTGATAAAAATAATCCCCTAAAAACGCATTTTCCTGTAGGAAAAGGGATAAGATGGGGAGTTCACTCAGGAAAATTGTTGGGTTGCACAGGGGACACAGCCAAGGCTCTTGTTGCAGGAATTTCCACTCTTTTTCTGCCTTTGGGCACCCAAAAGTTGTTGCTCTAAACAGGAAAATGGTGAGCAGCAGTAAGTGAGCACACATAGAAATATCTGGGGTCAGGCCAGCAGCATAAGGCCATGTGAAAAACAAAAAAACCAACATTAAAAACCAAACCAGAAAGGTTTTCTGTGAAAATCTGACAGCATTTTAAATAAACTGAGTATCACAGATTTCAAACAAAGCCAAATCATTTTGTATATTTCGATTTTTTCGCTAAAATTATTGCTAATTTTGGAGGCTGCAACACATTTTTCTGGGTGTTCTCCTTTTAAAAAAATTGCTTTCTACTTTTACTTTCTCCCCTTTCCCTATTTGATCACTGTGACAGCTTTCATTTTCAGCTTACAATCAAAAAAAAACATAAAAAAGAAAAAAGGTGGGTGGCAGCTTTATTTCCAGGCACACATTTGATAGCTGGGGATAGAAAAAGAAACCTTTTTTCCCCAAGAAAAGATTTCCATGTAAAAAAGCACAGCCAGATCAAATGCAGGGACATTAAAGTTCCAAGGACATGATCTTGGCAGGCTTGGAAAATAATTTCCAGCCAGTCTCACCTAAAAAAAATCCTATTTCTGTTCCTTCTTGTTTGATGCAGCAACTCATTCAACCAACCAAACTTCACTATTGCAACTTCTCTAATGTGGATTTATTTCTTTCTAATTCATTGTGCAAATCTGTCACAGCCAGAGGAAAGAGATTCCCATCTGGGCAAAGTCCCTGGGAGCTGCTTCCATAGCAAATTTCATTTTTATTGTTATTTCCTGGTTGAGTAATTCAGCTGGAGCACAGGAGGGAGGCCCAGGGAGAAAAGTCCAAACATTTTCTGCTGGCTGCAGGTCCCTGCACTTCCCTGGAATTGCCTGGCTGGGAGATGGGAAGGTAGGCTCAGGGTTAATTTGGGATTTTTATCTTCTCCTTCAGTGTCTTTGTGGTGCTCCCAGCATGGCTGGAATGAGTTCGTGGGTGACAGACCCTTCTGGGGGCTCCAGCAATCCAAATTTGAGCACAAATATTGTTATTAACACGCTTTATTCTCCTCCTGCATTAAAATGGAATAGAAAATGTTGTTATAAATACCCTTAATTCTCCTCCTGAATTAAAACGGAGTAGATCGGGTGCCTGATCCTGATTCCACAGCTGAAATCCATGACTAAACATTCTTTGGTTTCACCCTCTGGCTTTAATGAAGTCCTTGCCAATTAATAGTGGGGGCCAATTAAAGAACCTCAGCACCATCAGAGGAGTTAAAAGTGATTTTAAGAGAGGAGCAAGAAGCACTTCTTTAGTTTAGTTTTGGTTTTTTGTGCCATGTCTTTCTGGAGCTGGAATTTCCGTGGCATCCTCGGTTGAGGGATGGTTTTTCCCTGTGGATAAAGAGGCAGAAAATCAACTGGCACAGGAGGGGAATGAGCAGAGAGCTGCAAGGGGAATTATTTTTCCCCCTTCATTGATACAACAAAATGGAAATGGGCTGCTGGTTTTGCCTAATGCGAATAATAACAACTGCAGTGATAGATTTGTCATTGCCAGTATTGATTTCCTTCCCCAACATAAACTATTTTTAAAAATGCCTCTTAATGGGTTTTTATTTGCTGGGTTGGGATTTCAGGCTGTTCTCCACTGGGCCTGCTCTGGGAAGAGCAGGAGCAGGATGTGTCTGTCCTTAAAAGTGAAAGGAAAAGTGGAAAAAAAGGGAAAGTCAGGGGAAAAAAAAGAAAAGGAGAAGGATGAATAGAAACCCAGTGAGGAGAAAAGCAGGAATACCTGTCCCACCCAGCCCACAGGTACCTGCAGGGAGGGGAGCAGAGCTGCTGGAAACACAAGGATGAGGTCAAGATTTTGGAGCACAGCTCTTTTGTGCCTTGAAGCACATCCAGGGGAACCACAAACAGCATCGAGTGGAGCTGCTGGAGCCAGTCCA
>WAAG01084817.1:0-20287 GCA_013390105.1 Tichodroma muraria | reverse complement strand
GATTCACCATTAGATATTTCTTAAAGAGGAAAAAAACATAAGTGCAGGTATTATGTATACAAGAAAAACACAGAAGGAATAAAAAAATGAATAGTATTATTGCCAGTATTGTTGAGAAAATCCCAACAATCTAAAGGGAGAATTTTAAATAAATTAAAATTAAAAAAAAAAAAAGAAAAGGAATGAAGCTTTAAGTAGTAATAACCACAATAAATAAAGGACAGGAAAATGAAGCTAGTGATCATGACAGTGTTGCAATTACATTGCTTGTCATGCTTAAACAAGACAGAATTACCTACCAGTAGGAGAACTCCATAAGAGGCAAACCTATATACATTGGAGTGGAATAAGGAAAAAATATATCTATTTTTCTGGAAAAAATTCATTTTTCATGCTTAATCACATATAACTTTAAAGTAAAAATGTGTCTGGGTACGTCAAGTATTTAATAATTTAACCCTGCATGTTGTTTGATAGGAGTTGAGCATTGTTTTTATCATATAAAATTGTAATTTTAATCTCCACAGTTCATCTCAAGAAACATGTTTCTTCTCTTGGAAAGACCACACATTTTGAGACATAAATAATATATTTTATGTGCATTAGATTTCTGATCTATTAAGTCTATTAAATCTAAATCTATTAAAGACTTTCAGATCACTTGACTTGAGATATTATAACTGATGGTTTAATCCTTCTTTACTTGATATTGTGATGACAATGCCAGAGTTAAGGTGGAAACTTATTCAGTCACTACAATGTAGACTGATCAAAAGAATTCATATATTTTATTTCTGAATGATAAGAATCTCTATCAGACTTCAGATCAATGTAAAAAAGCAAAAGAAGAAGAGGAAAGAGAGGTCCTACTGAGCTTACATGATGTGCAATTGTATTTTTAACTCCCTGTAATTATCCTGAAATTATAGTTCTCTGCTCGTCACTGAACTGCCAGGGTTCTGTAGCCTGTCAAGTACCACAAGTCTCATCAAGTGACCCTGAGGTGAGCTCAGTTGGTCAGAGCATGGTGCTAATAATACCAAGGTCATGGATTCGGTCCCTACGTAGGCCATTCACTTAAGAGTTGGACTTGAAGATCCTTCTGGGTCCCTTCCAACTCAGATTATTCTATGAAGTATCAGACTAATCTAAAGGAAAATTTATTGGAATAGGATGTTTGTTTCTTAGATAGTAAGGTCCTTTCTAAGTGTCAGATTTGTATCTACACAAACAAAAATAGTCTGGTCTTGTCATAATAACCTGTTGGAAATCCAGAAAAATAAACCAAAGAAATTCACTGTGTTTTGTTAAATATATTATTCTGAGACTGTAGATCAATTTTAACTCCTTTTGGCCATATTTTGCCAAGTTTCTCCATAATCCTGAACACCCCCACCACTACTCATGTAAAACATGTTGTGTAGGGTCTGAAAAACACCCTTCCTGATTCTTCACTTTGAGCTTGATTCCGTGAAAGACTAAGGGTAAGCTCCAGACCAACAGTATGGGACTTTAGTTGAATTTAGGTGTCTTCAAAAACACTTCTGGGCTATCTAACTTATCACATTGAGTATCTTCCTCGCTGAATTTTTTTTTTTTAATTTTCTAACATTAAGGGCATGCATTTTTAGACAGTTTTCATATGGAAACATATGCACTGATAGTATATGTACCTTCTTCAGGCCTACTGCAGTGTTTAAGTATGTACATGTCAATTTCATAGACATACAACCTCAGAGTAACACGGTCTGATAGAACACTTTAAGAGCATTTTTGGCATACACTTCATTCAAAGAGATCAATAGAAAAGAAGTCAGAGTTCACTTGCTATTACGGTTCTACATGAAGACACTTAAACCCAATAATATCTTCACCCTGATAGAAAATAAGTTTTATTTCTCTTGTTGATGTACAGCTCTAACAGACCCATAGTTCTGAGGTCAAAAGAATACAAACATTAGTAAGACTCAGCTAATCTGGGTAGTACCAGGCTGTTTTCTACAGTATTTATAGACATTAAATTAGAATTTCAAAAAGACAAATCCACACAAAAGAACAAAACTGAATAAATCCAATCAGAACCAATACCTAGATGAATACCAATTGATATGAGTATCTCACCCATTTGAGTTCTCTCAAATAACTGGGAAACACTGGGAAATATGATCAGCCAACAGCTAGAAAATTGCTGATGACTTTACCATTTTTTTCTTAATTAACATTGTTTTATTATGAGGTTTCTCTTGATAAGACCACATGAAGATGTTATACCTGTCTTTAACACAAGATCAAGTTCAATCTACCTTCCCAATTTTTTCAGGGAATAATTTTTTAAAATTTTCTTTAATTCATGCAACATAATTAGTGTTTTGTCATATTGTAATGAAATTTTCTCTAAAAAATCATGTCTTCTGTGGCCTAAGGCAATATTCAAGTTTTTACTAATCTTTCATCATTCTGGGTTTTGGTTTTTTTTAATGTTTTTATTGGTCTTAAATTGTTTTTTCTGTCTGTGATCTTTTGTGTTTTACTTATTTTTTTACTACACTGTGGGAATGTGTTATTCTTACACGGGTGTTTAGGTTCCTCAGCTTTCATCTATTTGTTGAATATTTTCATCTTGCTTTTGATATCATTCCCTAAACCTCTCTGTTTTCTAAGATGTAACTTCAATGTTTTCGAAGAATTTTGACTCAGGCTTCCTGCTCCAGGGACATAACCCATCGTAACCCATTTCTTTCTAAGGACATACTGAGGCATCAATCTGTATTCATTACTGTGCCTTACTGATGTCACGGATTTGGAGTAGAACTGACTGATTTTTGTTATTGGATTTCTTAACATAGTTTAAATTCTATATCCTACAGTCTCAAATATATCCTTTCTGATATATACAATTTTCTTTGATCTTTTGAAATGCCCCTTGAAGTAATAATAAACCTTTTTCTTTGAGGTTGTCAATGAAAAATGTTGGTTTAGGGAGCTGGTTCACTGAGCTCTGCTTTTTGCTTTGTAACAATTTGAAACTAGATTCTTTATTAACACAGCCATAATCCAAGATAGACTGTTTTTTCCTCAAGTGCTTTGATATTAATGATCTCAATTACTTTATGAGTTAAAGCTAATAGACCTTCAGTGGGAAGTGTATGGCTTGCTAACCCGGCTGCACCCATGCTTTATGAAGTCATAAATTAAACAAAAAAGGATCAGTATTGCTGTTCTACTCTTCTTCAATATTGTTCAGAGACACAGTAGCAGAGAATAGCTTTTCTGTCAGAATTGGTTTCCGTGGTGGTTTCTGTCCTGCTGCTTAGGAAGACTTCCTACCTTCCTTTTGACCAGTGACATATACAGCACATTTCTTGTCCAATAGTCACAACGACATGCTTAGAATTCGATTTAGTCACCCTGTGTTCAAGTGTGATCGCTGTTTTTTTCCTTGTGACAGTATTCTGGAGAGGGCTATAGTTCTTTCTTTGTTAACCTTTCAGCCTCAGCAATGATAGCAACAAAAGCTGCTAATAGTACACTATAACCAGTCTTGGTGGTTGAAAACATTTTATTCAAACTTGAATTTGACAAGTAAAATACTACAGAAGATAAATAAAAAACCTAAACAACAAAACAAACCAACCATGCCTGGTAAACAACAACAACAACAACAATAATAAAATATCCCACCAAACCCCCACATGTCATTCTTCACAATATGAATACTACTCCATGCAAGAATTCATGTCCTGGCATTGTGCCAAAGGACTTGAACAAGAAAACATAGTTAATTCCATTTAGAGATTAATTCCCTCCTTTTTCTGGCTTTAGTTATACTGGATTTAGAGAGCATAATTTTACGCATACTTTTTTTAAAAGAAAGAAAACAGACCTAAAAAATTAAGAATGAGTCAATATTTTGTTTAAAATAAAAAGAGGAAAGCATAATCAATGCTTTAGGAGTATGAATTGTTTCCCTGCGTAAGTTGTCCAGTTTGATGAAGTACCAGACTTAGGACCCATTTGTCTGCACTTTGAAGTGAAACACTTTTGTTGTGTTTAAGGAATAAGTCTACCATAGATTTCCCTTGTGGAGAAGATCAGTTTTCAATGAAAGCTGAGTAATCTGTATTTACTGGATGTGGTATTCACCTACTTAAACTTCTTCGGATTATAGAATAAACCATAATCAAGATAAAGCACCAGTTAATTTATCCAGGAGATAGCCATCTCTAAAGCAGTTTCTTCACAATCTTTGCCTGTTACATTGACCTTTGTAGAGGATACAATTAATCCTCTAACATAACTGAGAGTAACAGCTAATACCCTGACAACACAGTCTTGTGTTTAAAACTCTCTGCTTTCCCTGTAGTATATAAACATGGGTCTAAACTAACAATGGCTTCATAAAGTTTTAGTCTCTTTAAGGAGAGGGAAGCCCTTCTATTTGCAAAGTAAATTGCAGAACATGTCAGTTTACAGTGACATGTTGAAATTTTCTCTCAGTTTTAAAGATAGCATTGGCTAAAAAAGCACTCTCTTTTATGTACAAAGAATCTCTTTGAATCTGGATTTCATTAATCAATGCTGTCAAAAAACATTTGGTGGCTGAATACTTGAGCTTCTGTGAGTTTAATTTAACTTGGCCTCATATTAAGATGGAGGCTTCCTCTTTTCCAAAACTCACTCCTTCCTTAGAGTCTCTGTTTGGGAATTGAAAGTATTAGGAGTATGAAGTATCTTCCAAGTTTAGCTGCTTAGAAGCTAAGCATCTAGTTTGAAGCAATCATCCAGCTCCCTCTGTAGCTGGCAGGAAGAGATAAGTGTAAGCTAAAGCAGTGATATGAAAGCTGGAAAAATATGAAATCTAATTAATGGAGCTGTGCAAGTGACATAATGAAGAAGCTGGGAGTGTGATTGACAATCTGACAAAAAATAGACTAAAAAGCAGGATGTCTTTAGCCATTTTAGATCAAAAATCTATAATGTTCTCAAACACCTCTACTCAAACACCACCTACTATTGCAAGTAGGAAGATGCACAGAACTAGTAATGTGTACATATGATCTTTAAAAATATAGAGCATGAAATAAACATTTTTTTGCTACTAATTGCTACTGTTGCTAATGTTTGCACGGGTATGGATAAAGCAATATTAAAAAAACTAAAAGTATGTCCAAATTGATAATCAGTTGTACAACAAATGATACAATAGAGGTGGATCATTACAGCGAAATCCTGGGAGATGGAGGACCTGGTGTGTCCGGAGAGACTGTTTAACCCAGGGAGCTGGGACTGGTCCATGTGAGAAAACTGCTGGGAGTCAGCAGAACAGAGACAAAGGAGAGAATGGCAAATATAAACCCTCACTTGAGAAAGCTGGTTCATCCAGAATAACTGGGAAAATTACAATTTGCAAGTGGTGATCTCCCACTGAGTACAGACTGAGACTAATTAAATAATTTCAATTAGAATATTCACTTTTGGTAAGTCTGAGTGAAACCCAATCCAGGTGCACTGCAGTGAACCTTGGATGTCATCAGAACTTGCATTAATGTCTGCAAAACTGTGACATTAACCATGCAGATGAAGAAACAGCTTTAAAACTGAAATCAGCATTTAAGTCTGGCAGACACACCTCTAATGATCATAATTAGTGCTGCAGGACAGATAGCTAGACCTTCACTCACTAGCCATCTACAGATGGTGGTAGATAGGCAGGAACAAACTGTGCTTTGAAGAAAACTAGAGACTTCTTTTGATATTTTGGTCTTTTGTTTACTACAGTTTCAAGTAGTACATGTCTGTACTACATGGCACGTACACTGAAGGTGAATTCCTTATTCACACTTTCAATGATTACTTCATAAAATCAAAAGAGAAAGAAAGAAAAAGATTATTATTACTCACCTTCTCTGAATATTAGGTATTTAATACATATATTTTTATCAGGTAGACAATAATTTGACTTTTACTTTATGATAGAATGTTTCCTGACTTGCATAGACTTCTTTATCAGTGTATTTCCTTAATTACCTTTCAGTTCACTAACACCTCCATCATCCCAAAGTTGGTCCTTCTGCTCTTCCTGATGTTACTTATGAGACAAAGTGGAATAATTTGTTTCAAATAGGACTGCAGGATAAATCATTTGTTGGGCTTCTATTGAATGTGAAGGCCAAATCTTAAAAATCTCTGAATAAATTTAAATAAAAGTAAGCAAGTTCTTATTATTTGGATAGTCAGTGCAATTTCAAGACCTGATTAAAAAAAAAAAATCTCCCATCACAATCAGTATGTTTTGTGCAATGTTTGCCTTTCACTTTTTTTAACAAATATGGACTCTACGGGTTCTCAGATGTTAATGAAAAAAACAGCAATATTGTTCAATAGCACAGCTAAACTGAATATAGTTTTGTTTATAAAATAACAGCAAAATCAGTGGTTATGTTTCCAGGATAATATACTTTAAAAGGCATAATATAAGCCATAAAAGAATTGGTTTGTGTCCCATCTTTTGATATAACCCTTAATTTTAAACAAAAGGTGAGGAAAAAAGTTAACAGACTATTACTATCATATTTCCATAAGTTTTCTTAAAAACCATCCATCCTTGAATAAATGCCCTACTGTGTTACTCCTGTTGCAGAATGGTGTATTCTTGTACAGTAAGCAGTTATTCAGCAGTGAAATACTGGTGAAAGAGGCATTTTCAGTGGCATCTAATTTATATACCTCTGGACAGTTCTCAAGAATATGACAAGACAAGTTCCAGTATATGTCAACAATGTCATTCCTGGGAGCTTTCTTTGTTGTGTGAATTTGACATCTCCTTTGAAGCCTGCTAGCAAGGAACAGGGAAATTGAGCAAAACAAACTGGAAAATATTTCCTTAAATAACAACTTGAAAAACTTTGTGTTTGTAAATGAACAAAATTATACTAGTGTGGAGTAGCGATTCATAGACTTGTCTTTAGAACAGAACTCTGGTAAGAGACATAGAGATGGGCTCTTGGCTGTCTTGGCTGTGCAGGTGAGTTTGGTTTGGACAGAGTTCTTATTCTTCCATAGTGTTCAGGCAGGAAGTGACTAATCTGAGTGACTAGATCAGATTTAGATGCATACTTTATGTAAATAGATGATATGCTGCCTGCTCTAAAACACATATATAGCACTCATTTTACTAGTATCCATTTTAATTTTCATCTATAAAGAGGAAATAATGTGAAATGAATCCTCTTATGTTAGATGGTTAAAGACTCTTCTTCATAAGCAGGAAAGATCACAGAGGCATGATGGTGGGCAGAAAATCCTCAATACCGCAGTCAGGAAAAGGAGCCACTGCCCCAGCCCCAGGGCTGTGGCAGGGGTGGTCAGGTCCCATGTGACAGGGGTCATCCAGCAGGAGGAGTCAGTGAGGATGCTCTCTGTGTCACCCCACAGAAGAGGAGCATTGCCAAGGGCTACAGAGCTTGCTGAGAGAAGCAGAGTGGAGTATTTGAGGACCAAAGAGTATGTGTTATAGGATATTTACATATAGAAAAGGAAAGATGTTTGGGGGAGGAGAAAGTGTATTTTTTGTGTACACACCTGCCTCCCAAGCTAGTTGTCAAAACTCCTCAACTAATGTGCACATTTCCCAGACTGTTTCATTCTTTAATGAGGACTATTCTTCAGCTCTGCAAAAAAGAAATAGGGTTGACCTAAGCTCTCTTCCACGTTTCCAGATGGGGAACAATGTCTATCATGTAATTTTTCTGCCCTGTCTTTCATAGAACTGTTAAAGTTGGAAAAGACCTCAAAGACCATCAAATCCAACCTAGTCCCACTGTGTCCTCCACAACACATCTACGGATTTTATGAACACTTCCAGGTGGTGAGTCCATCACTTTCGGGGGCAGATTGTTCCAATGCTTGATAATCCTTTTCATAGAGAATTTTTTCATAATATCCTATTTAAACCTCTCTGGTCCAAACTGATGTAATTTCCTCATTCTGTCAGCGCTTTCTTGGAAGAAGAAGCCAACCCCCACCTCACCCCAACCATCTTTCAGGCAGTTGTAGAGAGTGATAAGGTCACCCCTGAGCCTCCTTTTCCAAGCTAAACAACCCCAACTCCCTCAGCTGCTCCTCATAGGACTTGCGCTCCTGAACTTTCACCAGCTTTGTTGATCTTTCTCTGGACTTGCTCCAGCACCAAAATAGTAGAGACTTGTAGTCTCTACTATTGACTTGTAGCACTTGTAGTGAGAGACCCAGGATTCAAGGTGTGGCTTCACCAATGCATAGTAGAGGGGGACAATTTCAACTATCTTGGTCCTGCTGGCCTCAATATTTCTGATTAAAGCCCACATGCCATTGGTCTTTTTGACCTCTTGGGCACACACTGGCACATATTCATCTGCCTGTTGACCAGCACCCNCTTGGTCCTGCTGGCCTCAATATTTCTGATTAAAGCTCACATGCCATTGGTCTTTTTTACCTCTTGGGCACACACTGGCACATATTCATCTGCCTGTTGACCAGCACCCCCAGGTCCTTTTCCACTGAGCTGCTTTCCAGCCACTCCGCCCCAGCCTGTAGTGCTGCTTGGGGTTACCGTGACCCAAGAGCAGGACCTGGAGCTTGGCCTTGGTGAACATCACACAATTGGCTTCAACCCAACAATTCAGGGGCTTCCTGCCTTCCAGCAAATCAACACTCCCACTGAACTTGATGCTGACTGCGAAATTACTGAGGGAATTTCTCGAAATTACTCGATCCCCTCATCCAGCTCATTAATAAAGATATTAAACACAGCTGACCCGGACACAGAACTTTGAGGAACCCCATGAGGAAACAGCCCCCCACTGAATTTAACTCCATTCACCAGCAGTCTCTGGGCCAGGCCATCCAACCAGTTTTTAACCTAGCAAAGAGTGCACCTGTCCAGGCCATGAGAAGCCAGTTTCTCCATGAGAATGGCTATGGGAAACAGTGTCAAAGGCTTAAGAAAATCTAGGTAGAGGGCATCCACAGCCTTTTATCTACTAAGCTTCACAATCACCATTTCAGTTTATTATGCAGGACTCCATAAACAGAAATGTTATAGAGACAGGACATATTTTTGCATTAATCAGATCTTTATGTTCTCCTGGAGTTTAATGGTCTCAGAGTTTATAAGGTTACATTCAGCTTAGGTGAAGCAAAGGAGAAAATATGTTCAGTATTAATCTGTGTCACCTAGACTGTGAAGTTCACACAGTCTTAAAGAAACCACACTAACAGCATCTACTTCTTTACCGAATTCCTTTTGTGTTATGCTGGACTTTTTTGTCAGTCACGTAATATACTGTAAATACCTGACCATTAGCTGCAACATTGCAACAGTTTTAAATATACATTAAATTTTAAGCTCTGAACTACTGTGAAGTATCCTTTTCAACGCTAACAGCATGAAACACTATGTAGGAAAGCAAAAAAGCTCAAAGTAAGGGTAGGTACCTTTCTAAAACTGGAAAATACAAGAATTCACAGAGCTGAATCTTGGCTTTAATTTCACCAGGGAGCAAGTTCACAACTTTCCAACCTGACACTTCACACTGCCAAAACTGCCACATGGGCTTTCTGAGAAGTATCAAAAATAAAGAGAAGAAGAGAGAAAAAAAAAAAATAGTTTTTAGTTAAGAGGTAGATGTGCCCTTTGACCTAAGTGGATAGCAAAGGAAACTTGAGGTTACTGTGGTTACAAAAAACTCGTAATGGAGTTTTTGTTTTCTTATGAAGAATTCCTAAAGAGGTATTCTCTGAGCACAGTAGGAAACACACAGTGGAAGCATAGATTAAGAGTTATTAGCAAAGAGACCTTCAGAAAATATTTCATTCATAAACCATCTGTTAAAAAGACTGACTGTTTCACGTCTGAGAAAGAAAAGTTCAAATATGTTTCTAGTATGCACAACAATTTGAAAATTGCTTAATTATCCTAAAACCCACCAGAAAATTCGAATCAGTCAAAAAGAAAAACAAAACACACCAAAAGGACAGAAGCATATTAATTTAAATGAAATTTTACATAGAAAAAGAAACAGGGACTCAGTTCTTATCATTTACATGCATAACAGCAGCACTTGGTTCATTATTTCTGACTTTAGTCTCTGCAGTTCTCATGTGCTTCAGCAAACCTGTGCTGCATTCCGTCACCATGACATTTCCTTGCCACGTCCCATTAGACAGATTGTGATGCTTAGAGTTTGTGCTGAATGCAGAGTGGATCCATATGATCCTTCTGCCATGCTAGAGATTTGGGGAGCTGGAGTAGGTGACAGATCTGTATTGCTGGGTGAGGTGAGCACTGGAATACTCATAGGCTTTCATCTTAGTGAGACCTTTAGGTATTCCAAAGACATTCCAGGAACAATCTTGGGTGCACAAAAAGTGGGCAGTGACAAGAAGAGGCAACAAAATAAAATGTGACACTGCAATACATCCCTAAAGTTCTGTGACTTGCAAGTCAGATTTTGCACTGGACACATTGAGTCTTGGTTGTGATGTCTCCTATCTATTAGCAAGTACAAAGGAAATACTTTTATAACAATTTTTGAAGCTAATACTTTAGCACTTCTGAGGAAATAGTACCTTGTCTCCAGATCAAGGAGTCACCCACAAACCGTTAACATGACTGGTATGCTGGTATTTGATTGAAAGTTGGGCTTCATGATGTTGGATATCTTTGCATCTTTTCCAGTCATAATGATTCTGTGATTCTAAGACTGTACATTGAGTATTAATACATTAGACTTCATTGTACCTTTCTGTATCCTGATTCATATATAATTTCTGTGTATTTCAATTTAAATTAAAATATTTAATAATGTAACTTTACACTGTATATTTTCTATGTATATACATGCACATTATCAAATGGGGGCTGACACCAATGGCATGAGATTCAACAAGACCAAGTGACAGGTCCTACACTTTGGCCACAACCATCTCATGCAGTGCTACAGGCCGAGGGCTTGGAAAGCTGCTCAACAGAGAAGGATCTGGGGGTGCTGGTTGACAGTGCCTGAACAGGAGCCAGTGTGTGCCCAGGTGGCCAAGAAGGTCAACGGCATCCTGTCCTGGATCAGCAATAGTGTGTCCAGCAGGGCCAGGTCAGGGATTGTCCCTCTGTACTCCGCACTGGTGAGGTCACACCTCGAGTGCTGTGTTAGTTCTGGGCCCCTCACTACAAGAAGGACATTGAGGGGCTGGAGCGTGTCCAGAGGAGGACAATGGAGCTGGTGAAGGGTCTGGAGCACAAGTCCTCTGAGGGGTGACTGAGGGAGCTGGGGTTCTTTAGCCTGGAGGAAATGGAGGCTTGTCACTTTCTACAATTACCTGAAAGGAAGTTGTAGCCAGGTGGGAGTAAACCTCTTGTCCCAGGAAACCAGATACAGGATGAGAAGACATAGCTACACCTGGGGAAGATTAGATTTGACATTAGGAGAAATTTTTTCACAGAAAATGTGAGTAGACATTGGAATGGGCTTCCCAGGGAGGTTGTGGGGGCACCATCCCTGGAGGTGTTTAAGGAAAGACTGGACACGGTACTTAGTGTCATGGTCTAGTTGACATGGTGGTGTTTGGTCAAAGATTGGACTCCATATCAAAGGTTTTTTTCCAATCTAATTGAATCTGTGATTCTGTGATTCCTTGAAGGGCATTTAAATCTATGGTACATAGAAGGAAACTGACATTCAAATACAAAGTCCTTGTGATCCAAATTAAATTTTGTACTGATGTTTCAACAGGGTGAAACACGACAATGTTGTTTTTCATATGGGCTGTATACCGCTGCTGGCTGTGGTATGATCTGTACAATGGCAGATGACACTTTTGATCTTATTTTTAAGCCTGTTATCTTGGTTTCCATACCAGAAACCACAATTTGGTAAACTTACTGCTGCATATTATAAATTATAATGGAACAGAATTTCTCATTTAATTTTCTACAGGATGCACCATTTATCTAAAAAAATAATAAATTTTGTCATCATTCTCTCTGAGTCAAAAACTCAGTATAATACAACTGAATTGAAACTTTTTCTAATATTTTCAAAATGGCAACATGATCTTGGTTTTGTTCTTTCCTCCCTTTTTTCTTTTCTTCTTCTTTTTTTTTTTCTTCTTCAAAAAGCAGCATGGATGCACAGTATCTAAAAATATTGCTAAAAGCATAAACTGATTTAGACAATCCAACCTGAAATTTTTCAACTTCTTTTTGATTTGGATCAAAAGTAATTTTAGAAAGACAAATAAAGGATTTATGGCTTTTTATTTTTCCCTAGAAAATCAGAAAACCCTGCATTTTACTTTTTAATGGGACAAATTTTTTCATAAATAATTTCTACAGCGAAAATAGACCAGAATTTAAAAAAAAAAATACTTTTTTAATTTATAAATTTGAAGGGTTCTTGAAATTATAGATACCAGATCCATAAATTTATCTTGTCAGAAGAATTCCTGAGGCTTATCTTTTGAAACAGAGAAGAAATAGATACCATATCACATACAAAGACCTTGTGCTTCTAGATGTCCTCACTAGTGTGTTACATTTTAGTTATGTTAAACCTAAGTCTGATGAGGCAAATCTCAGTTTCTTTCTACAGACCTCTAAATAGAAATCAAATTGAAGAAGGCCAGAGAATTACACCATCTTTAATCAATCTAGTTTACACTGTCTTTGTTCCTTATATTTAAACTGCTATCTAATCCATTCCTAAACACTATATCTACTTGCTAAAGCTAAAGTTCTAGGGGAAGCAAGTTCAATGCCAGCCCTACTTGTTGCTTAATCTTCTTGTATGCTGCACAGCAATACAACAGTACAGGTAGGTGGGTAGGTGGGACATCTGCTCTGAAGAATGCATCATGGTTCACGCATCAATTTTCAATTCATGTTGTTCTCAGCTTCTCTTACTTTTCATTCATACAATGTTGCAGATGCCAAACAAGTTTATTCTTATAAGACAGAATATGCAAAGTGTAACAATTCACTGCCAGACTAAAGATTTATAAAACACTTGATAGAGAGATGGTAGAGCACATATATTTACATTGAGGGAGCTATCCCAAAGCACAGGAAAGTTGACATGGAATTTAAAGAGCTTACTAAATGCCATAAAGGTCATGTTATCAGTGGCTTCATGAACATTTGCAAAGACTTGCCTGAGTAAGGCATTTGTCTCAATCAGACAGTGGAACTACTTTATGCCCACTGTTGTCATCAAGCTTAATGTTAATTAAATATGTTTTGGCAGACAGGGGCCAACAACATGATCTGCTATGTGGGGAAATGAAACTAGATATTCCTATACTGAAGAAACCTCTCATGTAACTTTAACTCACAGCTATATTGCTGAAATAAACTTATAACTGCCTATGGAGAATTCAGATAGTACAGTGCTGAAAACCCTGTGGCTACAAGAAAATTGATATTTTTTTCTTGAGGAAAGTATTTGTATAGTATGCAATAAATACAACAGAGAACCATGCATGAACAAGAGAAAAAGAACATATTCAATAGCTGTTCATTATTTCAAGTGTTGTTGTTAGCTCATTGAATCAGCTATAAGACCTTTAGGAAAAAAGCAACATTTTGTTTTCCAAGGAAGTATATGAAAATTAAAACCAATCTCAATTCTGTCAGCCTTAATCCTGTATTTTCAGACCTTCTTGAGTTAAATTTGAGAGCCTAATAATGTTCTCAAACTTACCTTTATGTTAATATAAAATGTAGGATGGGATTTGATGGTGTAATTTCCTAACAATCATTTTGCAGATTGCACACAATAAAAGACGTCTAAATATTTTATTATTCCTTAATAATCTAAGCACAGTACAAACTTGATTCTCATATTGATTCTTGGCAATTTAATATTTCAGTTAATAATGAATATGACAGGCTTAAAATATTCATGCATTAATACAACGAGAAATATTAATGCATTGGCCTATCTGACCAATGCATTGAAACATTAAAGTTGAAATTTAGTAATGGATACTTGCACACTTTATTCTATTGTATGAAGCATGTAAGAAACAACAAAAAAAATCAGTTCTTGCATGTCAGAATTAAACAGAACTTGGGCTTTATAATTTAAATGATGAATTGAATTCTACCCTTTTGATATTTTCTATGTTAGTGATATAAAAATTGATTATGAACATCAGTTCTGATGTCCTCTTTTCAATACAAAATTTGATCTTATAAATTTTAGTAATATCCATCTGCACAAATATGTAAAATGGAATTCCATATCTGCATAACAAGTATATGATGAAATTTCAAGACAATTTGAGCTAATTAAAATATGTAACTAGATTATGAAGTGCTGTATTTAAAGATTAGTTGCCAAAATAAATAAATAAATACATAAACAAATAAACAAAGATAATTCATTAAGAGTATTAAATTTTGTCCTGAATGTTGCTTTGTATGAGTATCTCTGCTGAGTCATAATTTTTTTTTTTTTTTTGAAAGTCATGCCATATTAGTTACTGTTAACAGTATTTAGCATGTCTTAAAATGTCTGCTGATTAGAAATGGTCTTCTGAATTGCACTTGGTCTTCATCAGGGCCTGATCAAATACAGAAACTTTTCTGTGTTGGCAATTTCTTCTTAAGGCCTGAATTATTTATTGACTTTTCCCTATGGAATAAAATCCTTCATGTTATTATTCTCTCTTGTGTTTTTCATTTCTTAAAGTAACCAAGTCAGAGTCTTTTTTCAGTAATGTTAACATGCGATCTATTCATGCTTCCTATAAGATAAGTGGATGAAAAAATGTAAGCTAATCCATTTTAAATATTGTGGGTTCTTATTGGACGTAATTTTTATATTTTTTATTACTAATTCTTAGAATTCTTTAAGTAGAAAGTAATTTAATTTTTTTATTCCCATCAATTTATGTAACACTTCACTTTTTCCTGCATTTTGGAATAAAATAATTAATGAGTATAATAATCACAACTAATATTTCTGCAGTTATGTAGTGTTGCATTTCACTTGCTTTGGCATTCTTTTACTGTATGTCAAATACATAATATTCTGCTTTCCACTTAAGGATCATCTTGAAAAGTAGAAACAATATCTATTCCTAAAATTCTAACTAACATCCTTGTCAAGATTAAAAAAAATATATACAATTCATATGCATATAAATTTATGTATCTATTTCTAAACATACATAAAGCAAACATACAGATATAATTGCATATATGCTCATGAAGGGGAAAGTATGCTTAACCAATGTGATTGCTTTCTAAAATGGGAAAAACTGGATGGATAGATGAGAGAAGAGCAGTAATTTCACTGATGACACAAACAAGGAAAGAAAGACCCCAGAGGTCTGTGCAGCCCTGCAGAAGGACCTCAACAGGTTGGAGAGATGGGCAGAGAGGAACTGTCTGAAATTCAGCAAAGGCACATGCAGGGTCCTGCACACGGGGAAAAATAACTCTCTGCACCAGGACAGCCTTGGGGGTCACCTGCTGGGAAGCAGCTCTGTGGAGAAGGACCTGGGGATCATGGTGGACAACAAGCTGTCCGTGAGCCAGCACTGCCCTTGTGGCCAGGAAGGCCAATGGGATCCTGGGGTGCATTGGGAAGAGAGCAGTGCCAGCAGGTCAAGGGACATGATCCTGCCCCTCCACTCAGCCCTGGTGAGGCACATCTGGAATGCTGTGTCCAGTTCTGGGCTCCTCAGTGCAAGAGAGGAGCTCCTGGAGTGGGTCCCACAGAGGGTGACAAGGATGATGAGGGGAACGGAGCATCTCTCTTACGGGGAAAGGTTCAGGGAGCTCTGCCTGTTCAGTCTTGAGAAGAGATGACTGAGGGGTGACCTCACCAATGTCTGTCAGTATCTGAGGAAAGGGTGTCAAGAGGATGGATGTCAAGGCCCTTCTCATACCATGAGAATGCATTATGTTGCACAATGTGTTATATTTACACAGTTATTACAAATAAAACTATTGAATATACTACATGCAGTGTATTAATTTATTGCAAAAACCTGAATCAAATATTAAATAAATCTTTGGAGACCAATATGTAAATTTCAATAAGAAATTCGTAAGATCCTAGAAATCTATAATTATTTCTGAAAAATTTGATCCCCATATGATAAAATTAGCTTCTCATCAGTTTACTATTGCAGTACTTCTGCTTCTAAGATATTATTGATCTGTGGAACTATGAGAAACTTTATTGATATGGATTTCCAAGGTAAAAAATATTCTTCTAGCTGGTATTATTTCACATCAAGATCTCTCCCTGCAGGTAAAGTGCAATTGTGCAAAGAAATCTCTCAGCTGTGTGTTTGGACACCACTGCCTTTTAAAAGAAATCATAAAAATTTCTATTTCAAACTGACCATCTCTGGAATTACTCTTAATAGAAAAATATTTAAATATAAGCATTTCAGCTTTTGTTTGTTTGTTTTTTATAAAGGCAGGAAAAAAACTGCTAAACAGGAATACTTTTAGTTAGGTTTTTACTTTTTTAGCTGATATATGTTAAAGTAATATGTTCCCCTCAAAAACATGCAATATTTGCATGGCTGAGCAGTTCCTCACACTCAAATCCCCACTGATGTGTGTGGCTGAAGAAGTGCAAGAATAAACTACAGAAGTCCATCTCAGGCAGTCAGGTGTAATTTCTCCATGTTTCTCTCATATTTGGAACAGCCTGTATAGCAAAAAAAAATCAGTCATAATATTTACATTTATTCAAGCTTTATTATTCCTGATCAGGGCATTCAGAATATCATATAATCTAGTTAGAGCTACCTATTTATTGGATATAGCTAGCTGCATCTTTTGAAGGTTTCTGGGATGAAGGAGGAAAGTGGGATTTGGAAAAATGAAAAAAAAAAAGATTTCTGCATCCACATGTAATTTCCTAACGGAAAAACAGCAAAATGTTGAATGCAAGGAACAAAGTTGTAAAATGATGAGGCAAAATATCATATATATCAAGAATTTCAGGTCAATATTATTTTTTAAATAATATTGATAATATATAATTAATAATATACATTTGCAAGGTCACCAAAAATTTCTCTTGTTCACTTTGCATGAAACCATTGAGTTTCAAAAGGCCACATTGGTTGCTGATACATGTTGTGAGAGAACCATAGAAGATCAAGAACCCTCCCCTGTTCAGCTATTTGTCAGGAGTGATATATTTGCTGACATTTACTACTGAAGCGTGTTTTTCCCCATACTATCATCTCATGGTACCAGCCCTAAATAAAATCACATATACAATGCAGCTCACTGTGGAACCTGCTGTTTACTGAGCAACTTAAAACTCTTTTGTGCTGATGAATGTGCAAGAATGGTTCAATATCTGGGTTTATTGCTTGTTGAGGTCATGGAAACAGGACCTATTGTGTTCTGATGGTTATTCTGATCTCTCTTTTCACTGCAGCCGAATGTTAGCACAAAAAGAAATATTTTTCGAAAGCAAATAGAAATCATACCTGCTTTATTTCATAAAGATTCTTTCCTATGTTAGCTAACAACTATGAAGATGGATGTACAGTTTGATCCAAGATCTTCATATTAGATATTGCAATCATCAAAGGAGATCATGGTGTGATGATGTGTGCAATCTTACATTTGAAACCCTCCCTGTGATGTTTTCCATATTCAAACTTGTGATAGAGTTTTCTGTCCTGTAAAACCTGAACAGGAGATCTGCATTAATACTTTTAATACAGATTTATTGACTGTCCAATAACTTCAAAAATTCTAGTAACCTTTTTTCTGGAACACGAAAGAAGCTGTCAATGACTATGCAGGCACTTAACCCTAATCAATATTCCGCTGTGTACGAAATATTTTCAGTTGCTGGGGTAGGCAAGATCCACGTCTCAAGATGTGTCCTTTGCATCAAATAAACATGTATATTTGTAACTTCATGTGCTAGATCAGTGAGAATAACTCATGGTTTTCATTGTCTTTGTGCTTTCCACATAATAGGGGCTCTCTACTCTTCTGTTGTTTAACCCAGCACTGACTCCCAGACCCAGAGTGCTGAGTAATACTGTGCTATTCATTATATGGAATAGTTTCTAAATGTTGACTTCAACATTAATTAAAACACAAGGCTTTTTAAATACCAAATCCTTGTGTTCTTATTCCCAAGAAATATTGTCATCAATCATAGAATTTCTGACAAACACTTTCTGTGGTGGAATACTTTTTGCTGTACATCACCATCTACATTGTTCAGAAGAATTTAGCAGACTCCTGTTATGTTATATAGAAGAGCCCAACATATCTTGAAATGTGGTACACTTAGTGCATTTTCCAAATGTAACATTATATGAAATTCTTTGTAATTTTCCAGCCTTAGCTAGATGTGAATGACAATTTTGTACAGGCAATGATACTTTTCATAGAAAGGATTATGTGTCTGCATAAATCTTTGTAAAAGCCCATTAGGGGTATTTTCAGGAATAATCTAAGTAGAAAAGCATCTAGACTAAGTGGAAGTATTAGTGCAGTTATGTCTAAAAATTATTCTATTGATCATGAGCCAAAATTGAGCAACACAATGATAATGCCACCACATTTGGATGAGAATTTTTTTCTTGGAAGGCTATCCAAGAGTTTGTGGAAATAAAGTCATTAATCCCATTTAATCTTGCTGATGTCATACACACGCCAAAGTTTTTTTTTCCACCTCATTTTTAATGAGAATAAGGAAACAGAACAGTGAGACACGCAATTCTAGGACATGGAATAATTATCTTCTGGTACATTGTAATGTAGATCTCTATGCCAGACTTTTATACATAAAACTTACCCTGAAATATAAAGTTTTGGGAACTGCACTTTAGGGCAGGAACTATGTGCTATGTGACATATCTTTAGAAGTTTTCTCCATAAAATCATCAACATCAGAGGAATTGTTACCTCTTATCTGTGTCATCATCAAGAGGCAGTCTGGCAGGAGACCAAATAATTAAGAAGGCTGGACACTTCAAATAAGTCAGTGATAAATTGAAGATATCAAATAATGTAGTGACTGCATATAAAGTGAATCAGTGTTTTCTACAGTGGAATTTATTAGGCAGAACAAGGTCTCCTCCAGAGATTTCTTTGGTGATTCTGATTTGAGGGAGTTTTCTATGACTGTGGTCAAGGGATCCAAAATAATGAATGAGGCTGAGATAGACTAAGATTTCTGGGATGCTTGAGGGTATTTCTGGCATAGCAAGTTCACAGTAAAACACTGGAGACTACCTAGTCCACACTCCTAATCTGTGCAGGACAGTCTCCATCCCAGACCAGTGAGCTATGGCTTTGTCTCGATAAATGCTAATGTCTCCAAGAATGGAGATCCACAGCCTTTCTGAGAAATCTCAGTACACTCTGCACTAACTTACAAGTGAAGATTATTCTCTTAATGTCCAGTCAAAGCTTCCTGAGTCACTATGTGGCTCTTACCCCTTGTTGTACTACTTATGACTACTGAGAAGAATCTGCCTCAGTCCTGGAGCAGCCTTCAGGTAGCCATAGACTGCTGTTGAATCATGAATTAGACACTGCACTGCTGAACTAATAAATCATAATTTCATAATATCTTAATAATATCTCGTAATATCTTAACCCCTTCCCATAGATCATGTGCCCCACACAGAATAGCAGCCTTGTCTCCACTTTCCCATGGACCTCTGGGGATTCAAAACTGGACTCGACATTTGATGTTCAGCCTTAGTAGCTCTGAGCAGAGAGAGATAGCTTCACTACATCTGCCAGTCATGCTGTTTCTTTTGTAGCTTAGTGTGAGGTTTTGCTTGTATGTTGTGGAAGTGCGTTGTTGAATACAAATTCAGCCTGCAATCACTGTAATTCCCAGGTCCTTTCCAGCAAGACTGCTGCCCTGTCAATCATCTTCCCATTTGTACTGATTCCTGAGTTGTTCTGCATTGTGTGTGCTTGAAGGGAGCATGAGGATGTGAACAGCAATAACTGTACCAATGTCTGCCACTTACAAGGGGGAGATGTTTTCAGTCCATTTAGATGGTTTGTGAACTATTTAATTCCATAGCTTCCTAAAAAGCTTAATAATTAATTTTCTGTGAATAGGAGAACCTAATTTATTCAGAGACCAAGATCATAATTTTGACTGAAGCAATATATAAAGGTAGGTATCAAAGGTTCTTCATTTAATTTCTCTCAGTGATGCATTTAGATCAAGTCAAAAGAGAGAACGCTACTATAATGCAAAAGCAACAGTAACCAGCAACAGAAGTT
>WAAG01084810.1:0-46769 GCA_013390105.1 Tichodroma muraria | reverse complement strand
CCTGTCCGCTGTCACTCATACACCCAGGTTTTCTGGGTTTGAGTTTTGCAGTCTCCTGAACTCAAAAAAGTGGCTCCGTGAGAAAAAACCACAAGCCCTGAGCTATTCAAAGCTCCTAGCTGCACAGTTAAGACAGCTCACTCTTTGCCAGGCTTTGACTGCTTATGAAGATGAGGAAGACGGTACTGAGCAACCCAAAGAGGATCGGTCTGAAGTGGAAAGTTTCCAGATAAACATAACACTGTACTCCAACCCAAGTGCAAACAAAATTTTTAAGCCGCTGATGAAAATTAAGCTTGTTCTTGTATTTACTTGTTCCTTAGACAGAAAGAGCATTACAGTACATCTTCAGGTAGGTGAAAGCATCACGAGCTCTTGGCATTTTCCTTCCCAGGGTCTTCCTGCTGCTCAGCAGGAGTTAGATGAAGTCTCCAGGATCTCCCATTTTAAAAGAAGGCATCAAATCCCTTTTGGGTAAGCAAGCTGTGGTAGCCTGCTCAGAACAAGATTTGTTGGCTTAACTCACTACGGCTGTCCAGTCCTTGAAACCTTGAAAAACACACCAAAATATCAGAAACCATGCACAGCACAGCATAAAAGAAACCTCAGGTGTCTAAGTTCATCAGCTTTCTAATTCCCCACTACATGCAGCAGTCTTCGAAGGGACAAGGACAGTTTGTCACTCACCTCCTAGTTTTCTGCTGAGCAGTGTCTTTTCCTGACTTGTTTTACTGGATGATTAAGTCTTGATATCTGAGATGATATTTTACAGCTGTCTGGGAGAACAAAACACACATTCATTCAGAATGGTCCAGAAACACATTGGACTCTTCCTTTGAATTTTGATTAATTTGCATTTGAGCATCCAAATTCTAGATCAGAAACCCAACTCATTCCATTCTGGCCATTAAGTACAAGCAAAGACATAATTTAGAGATTTGTGAAAGCTGGACCTCAAAGCTGCTACAGTATATTTTCCACTTAAAAAGAGCAGAAGAATTCATGCTGGTGTAATGCAAATAAATGTGGTTTTGCACTGTATGAACATGTTTCCTCTGAAAGAGATTTTGATTCCTTGAAAATAGCAAATGCTGGTGCCTGACTTAGCAAGAGCAGCACTTATGGCACCAAGAGGATAAAAAGTAGAGAAAGTTCAGCAAACTTTAAAAAACAACCAACCAACCAACCAACCAACCAACCAACCCTACTCACCTTTGCCATAAACATCATGAATTGTTTGGTCATACACTTCCTTTCAGTTGGATTATGGTTCCTCCAGCCACTGTTCATTTGCTAACTGGAACACAATACTGGGAAACAAAGTTGTTAAGATTCCTGTCTCTAGGTAGCACAAAAAATATGCACTCAGAGCATTTTAGTGGTTAATTAAAAAAAACCTGAAGGCCTTCTCCTTCCCGTTGAAAACCTCAGAGCCGCAGCCACCTAGATCCCCAAAATACAGCATTTATCAAGCAGCAGTGCTGAGTGAAAAGGCACTGGAGCACAAAGAATTCACTGAAATAATTCCTGCTGAGCATATTCATGTATAGCACCTGAGAAACTTCAAAAGCAATCACCAAGGACAGGGCGAAACAAGCCCTAATTTCTCAGCCAGTAATGTATCTGCCAGCCTGGGACTGAGTCATTCAGAACTTGCCCTCATTAAATATGCTCTAGATGGAAGCTGTCCTCATTTAGGCCAAAAAGGCCAGCCTGCAAGAAGATGATTTATGTGCACATCAACAAATGACTTGCTCACCTATGAGTGGTGAACCCACATGTATCACAAAAAACCTTGCCAGCTTAGCAAACATGCAGTTGATGTGTATAGAAATGCTGATATTTTTTGTCTAGCTCTGATGCATCAAGTGGTACTAAGTGGGAAGTTCACAGACCCACAAGGAATGAAGGCAGCACAAAGTACTAAATTAATTTTTAAGCCAAGTCTGGAGGATGCCTGCAGTGAGAAGATTAAAGAAACAACCCCATTTCAGCTGCAACATGAATAACTTGTTCAAAACAACAGAATAACTTGTTCAAAAGTCACTCGGAATCGTAGGATGTTTGCTTTCTGCTAATATTTAGTTGCACTCTTAGGTTTATTTCTGTGACTCCAGATTTATTTCAGTCTGTTGCTGAGTTGGAGGTAGACCACAGTTCTGAGAAGACAGAAGTTGCGAAGCCCTTGAAACCTCCCAATTCCAGAATGTGTTTCCCAAATGCTATGAATCATATTGTCTTCATTTCCTCTGCCACACAATTTTTCTGAGGAGGTATACCTAAACTTTGTTTGGGGTTCTGCTTTTTTTTCCTTTTTCAAATCCCATTTTTAAATGAGACAGGAAGAAATTTGCAGGTTTCTTTTCTTCTTCTACTCCTGTGGTACAAATGCTGATGCTACTTTTCCTCCAGAAAGATGAAATTACCTCCAAAGCCAGGCTGCAATTTGAAAACTGTCACTTTGAGCTGGGTTTCTTCCTGTATTCTTTTGCAGAGGGTTGCAGCATGTCCACAAGTCAGGAGAGGGGCTGTCAGCACTGAGTTTCACACTTCAGCCAGAGAGGTTCCAGAAAGCCTTGGAAGCTCATCTCAAGAAAAGTGTGTTTTGGCTGCTGAGTGACTCACATGTGTAAGGCACTCCTTTGCTGCTCCATGCACCTCAGTCCTCTCACAGGTTTGTTTGCCAGCTTGCAGTTAGAATCACACACCTGAACTGGCTAAAACTGGCACATACCCCTTAAATAGTTCAACAGCTGCATGTTTAGAAGTGGCTGTACCTCTCAGAAGCCTCTGAGTGCTTCACTACTGATCTCCAGTATGCAAATGGAATAGAAACTGGGGGAAGAAACCCTATTTTTATTACAACCTCCCCTATAACTTTCCACTTTCCAGCTCCTCCCCAGCTCAAGGAATAATTGGAAATTTGGAGGTAGCCACCACAAGCTCACAAAAGTTCTCATCTGCGTCACACCAGGTAAAGGCCAGGCCAAATCCCCTGACTTCAGGGAGGAATTGCTTCCCACCCTATTTTGACTACTGACTGGAAACAGCTGAGGATTCAAATCTGCACTTTTTCCACCTTCACTTGCCTACATAAGTAGGCACAGAGTGTATTTTGAGACAGGGAAAAAAAACAAAAAAAGAAGAGAAAAAAAAGAGAAGAAAAGAAGGATGTGGTTGGTTATGCCGTTTTGAAAACTTGTAAGGCACGGTCTGTAAGAAAACGCTCTCGTGCTCTGTAGAACAACCTGGAGTGAAGCAATCCTGCTGATCTGCTTGCTGGGGTTCAGGTAAAGTAATTCCTATTTTAGTTATTGACTTTGAGTTTTCCAACAATTTAATAGCAGCATTGATTGTAGACACTGTTTAGATGATTGTTACTTCCAAAGTTCAAGCAATAAGATCAAATGTAGTGTAGCTTAGAGCAGAAAGATTTCTGCTTTAGTGATAAAAATTAATCTATAGAGTTGTAATCAAAATACTTAGGAAAAAAACTGTAAGAAATTATCCAGCTGCAGATAAAATACATGGCAGGAGCGGTTCCTGCTGCTCCTCATTGCACTGAGCCATCTCCTGTACATCCACAAGAAAATAACTTATATCTAACATGAGTAATATTCTAGGAAATAGATGTTTCCTATATTTGCAAAAACAAAGAATGTTTTTGCTAATGAAGTTTTCCTGGATAAGAACACCCTTAGTGCAACTTCTCTAATCTGTGCTCTCACATACATTTGTGTGAATCCCAGCTAGAGCCAGATGAACTTGGACCCAAGCTGCAAAGAGGAAACCATTCATGAATTCTGCTGTACTGCAAAAAAACCTAGTGGAGCTATTAGTGTAATACCTTGCTGTTCGTTTCCTAGGTTAGAACATCTTTGCTGCTCACTAAACCACAAGCTCCTGCTATAGGGAAACCTAATTAATGTTTAATGAGTTCAAAGGAAGTGGAAAATCCTCAGCAGGAGAAACTGAGAACAAATGGAGCAGCGATGAGACAGAGGCTGAACCAGCTAAGGCATTCTCTATTCAGTACTGTGAATTACAGGTTCTTATATTATCTTTTGGTTTCTAGGAGTTGTCTGAAACAATTGTAAAGCCACAGGAGATTCCTTAAAAACAACTGTTGAGGACAGAGAAATTTTCCTCAGAAGACTGGAAAAGAGCAAATGTGGTACCTCTCTTAAGAAGGTGGAAAGGAAGGAGTTGGAAAAACTAGATCTCTAATCCTGGCTTTAGTATTTGAAAGAAACATTGGAATCACCCACCAAAGAATCTGTTTGCAAGCATGCAGAACTCAAGTCAGTGGTAAGTAAAAATCTGCCCAGATTAATCTGAGAATGGCTGAAATAGAAGTAATTTGACTTCCTCTGTGACCCTGGCAGCGAAGGGAGATGAAGGTGTAGGAGGGGGAAACAGGCTTCACACAGTACCTCTAAAGAATTTCTCATAAGCCAAGGAAACATGAGCAGTATGAAACCTCTGTATGATTAGTGAGTACCCACTGAGATTCTAATCAGTGTCTACTCTATAGGAAAGATATCTCTGGTACAGTTCAGTATCTTCCAGGATGAGTATTATCAGTATTTTTACTAATAATTTGGACAATGCAGTAAAGATGATGCTTATGAAATGACTGCAAGGTTATTTGTCCATGAAAATGATTCTTCAAGTGAACTCTGAGCAAACATTACTTAGTCTGGAACAGTTGCAAAAAATTGCCATGGATTACTCAAGATGTGAATTTTAAATTTGAGACAATAAAATGATAAAAAAACCACCATGTTTTTGACAACCAGACAATTATCAACTTAAAGGCTCTTTTCTTGAAATTCATAATTTTCTGGAGTAACGCTACACGTAATTTGGTACCAATAAATTCTAGAAAATGGCATTCGGTGAGCTAGAGATACAAGACAAGTAGCATCAAACCTCAGACTTTTAAGAGTCATCAAGCACAATTTTCTGATACATTTACAAAGTGCACAGAGTGCTGGATTGACAGGTGTTGTCACTACCCCAAAATGTTTCATATCACCTGATTTTTTCCCCAGGGAGATGGGTGCCCTTGGCCACAGCACACCCATGCTCACACTAAAGCTCGTGTTCCCATGTCCCCTTCCCTGTCCTGCCCCTCGGTGACAGCAGCACCTGCCCAGAGTGATCCCCTGTACACACAGCACCAACTCAGCTCCCTGTTTTGTGTGACTTTCTCACTTCTCACACACCACAAACACGTGATTTTCCAAGTAGCTGCCACATATTGCTGGCTCAAGTGGACTAATTTAACCTCATCTTGATGACCAAACCAAGGTTTTCTCTTTGCTCTCGTTTCTGACAGATACATCTGCTGATAACATCCAGTTTCCTTTTGCTGTTCCCTAAGCTGACAATGCTGGGACAGCCCAGCTCACGTGGCTCTGTCCTGATGCCTTGAGAGGCTCCCTGGAACAGAGGCTGGACAGTGTTAAAGGAATAAAGTAGGGATTTATTAAAAGGCTTCAAAGGATTCACTTTGGGCAGTACAAGAGCCCGGCCGTGGCTCCACCCAAGATGGACCCCAGGTCACGAGTTTTCCCACTTTTATCAGTTTTGGTCCATTTCCAGATTGGGGTTCATTGTCCAATTCCAGCTCCAGGTGATGCAGTCCCATCCTCCCAGTCTGCTCTCCTCAATTCTCTGCTGTTTTTACATTTTGGGCCTGAAGCTGCAGCGGTGTCCTTGGATGTGGGGCTGGAAAAGGATTGTTCTGTCTGACTGAGCTGTGAGGAGAACTTGCCAACACTGATATGAAATTCAGAGCTATATACTAATGCAGTACAGAATCTGGAAAATATGAATGCTAAAACTTCAGGCTTCAGTCCAGCTCTCTGCAGGAGGCAGTGGCACCCAGCCCCTCCTCAGAGGTCACTCTCAGTCCTACAGTGGGGTCACACAGCCAAGGACAGTCTCGGTGTTGTGCATCCCCTTAGTAACCCCCATCCAGTCTGTCTGTAGTCCCCATCAGCTTTCAGGGAACCATTTCCCTACCTACTGAACAGCCTCAGTTCTAAACCCTGTTTTTTTCTAGTGCTATTCACTTGTTTCTAGTACACTTTGCTGAAATGCAAGTGCCTAAAATCCTCAGCCTTTCCCTTACAAGGAAAAGCAGATAGTTCATCAAGAACCACCATACCAGACCCTTAAGGGTCTGGTAAGAGCTCTCAAAGACTTATTTAGCAGTTTTCTTAAAAAATCTGTGTGAAGCTTAGACTCAACAGTTACAGAATTACTTTAATCACATTTGACACTCCTTCCTTCAACAGATAGGCTAGATTGAACCTTTTCCAGCCACACTAATAACATCCATACTTCACAATTACTGGGCTGGACCTTCAGCTTTATGTGCCTGTTCTTTCTGTAGTCTGAGCTGGAAAATGACTGTTTCACTAATAGGAGCATATTAGGCTCTGGGTGCATTCTGTGTTCAGCTACAGTTATTTCCATTATCACTCACTGATTCCCACAAGCCATCCCACCTCTGACCTCCAGCACAATATCAGCATTCCTATGAAATTAGTGATACAAGAGTTGGCAAGATGCAAGTCTATCTCCTCAGCTATTCTCTGTTTCTCTACTTTTTAAAAATATTTTATTTTAGCCACGCAGAAAAAAAAAATCTTTCACTAGCTGGTTTTGGCTTCTTTAGCAAAGTTTGTCTCCATTTGGCAGTGCTTAAGAGATGTCACTTTTCATCCTCAAAAGCAAAGATTCTCCTCTTGATCAAACTCTTCTTAAAATATCTTCACTTACTCCTAAAATTTCTTTTGAGCTACTTGGTTGGCTGAACTGGACTGGGGACTTCAAATACCAATTTTTTCTGCTTTATTAGGACTTCTTGTGGTTTTGATTTAAAGAGGTTATAAAAAGCACTTTTAAGGCATAGTTTGTTAAAGCATATGTATATTTTTAAGAACAGTGATATCATTCAAGACAAATTAATTTTTTTTAAGAATTGTATTATGAAGATGTCATGTCTTCCACTTGCTAATCTTTGCTGGATTATCTAAGATAATCAGTTAAAATTTAAAGTGCAAACCCCAAATTTAAACAATGCTGAAAGTTAAGCACAAGTGAAAAAACACGCTTACTCATTTTGCACCTAGATAAAGGATCAGTCTTCTTAAGCTGACCTTTTAAAATACTGCATGGGATATAGGCACTGTATGAAACTAAAATATCATATAAATGTGGGTGCAGTAAAAGCACATTAGCAAAAGCTACTGATGCATGGGGATTCAGATGTAAGGGTAAAATCCCAGCTGTCAGATCAACATACCTTAATATGGAATAATGATTTCATTAATTTCTGTGCAGCAGCAAAACTAAACATAAGTGTTAGGGAAATTTCAACAGGTATACAAATTATTAAAGATAGCCAGTAGTCTTTAGAGTTTTTTTAAAATATGTGTTAGAAAGAGTCAGTCTCTTCAATATCTGAATGGGATTATCTTACATGGGATGGTAATCTGTGGATGCTGATACTTTCCCCTGGGAATCAGACTCCCTTGTAACATATCAAGCCAGTCAAACTGGAAACAGAAAGCTCTGTGCTTGAAAGGTTTCACTTCCCATAACAGAAAAAGGCTGACCAAGTGTCCAGCTCAAAACCAAAAAAATCTAGAATTGTGTTTGGAAGAATCTTGGTTTGGCTTTATCACGGCATTAGCTGCGAGTCTCACACGTTTCCCGCTCTCTTTGTCACACCAGGGGAGAAATGACCAACAGCAGTGAGAACTGCAGTTTTACAGCCATCGACAGCTTGGCATGGACCGTGCAGCTGGGCATCTCCATCCCCACCTTCATCCTCGGGCTGGTTCTCAACAGCCTGACCCTGTCTGTGTTCTGCTGCTTTTGGAGAAAGCAGACCAAGACCTCCATGTACATGATCAATCTGGCGCTGGCAGACGTCCTGCTGCTCCTCTCGCTGCCACCAAAGCTGTACTACTCTGTCACCAAGGTGCCTGGGCTGCTGTGCTCCTTCATACAGGCTCCTTACTTTGTCAACACCTACACCAGCATCTTCATCATTGTCTGCATCACCGTGGACAGGTACATCTGTATAAGGCACCCGTTTGAAGGTCGAGCTAACCAGTCCCCCAGGTGGGCTGTCTTGATTTGCTGCTTCATCTGGGCAGCAGCTTGGATCTGCAGCAGCCCAATTTTTGTGTTTCACAAGAAGGAACCTATTAAATGCTTTCATAACATGTCAGACCAGACATGGAGTGTTCCCATCATTGTTTCTGTGGAAATATTTGGGTTTCTGATCCCGCTTGCAGTGATGGTTTTCTGCTCTGCTCAAACCATCTGGATTCTTCTGAATCACAAAACTCACGACAAAAAGAATGTAGAAGAAAGCGGCTCCTTGAGAGTAATCGTCATCAACCTCGTGGTGTTTCTGGTATGCTTCACACCCGTCCACCTTGGGATCTGCCTGCAGTGCCTGGTGAGGCAGCAGGTGATCGTGGGCTGCAGAATGAAGCAGACCATCAGCCTGTTCCTCCAGGTGTCCATGACATTTGCCAACCTGAACTGCTGCCTCGATGCCATCTTCTACTACTTTGCTGCGAAGGAATTCTGTAAGAAAGCACACCTGGAAAGGGTCATCGAGCTGTGTCCTGTCTTTAACCCCTGTGCCATGCAATGGCACTGCCAGCAGTGGGAGAGTGCCCCTTGCCAGGACACTGACAGTGTTATGCCTGACGTGGCAGGGACAGTGCCATAGGGAGAAGGTCAACGTTTTCCCAGTGAATGAAAACCTGTCACATATTTTTCTTCCCTTTAAAGATGAAGGAGAAAAAAAGTTAGGTTAAGGAGCCAGCATTATCAAAGTGACAGACTGACACTGAAAGAAGCATTAGCCTTGACAATATCCACAAAATGTGAAAAGCTTGCCAGAGGAAAACTAACCAGATCACGGGAATGCCTTTTAACATGAGCTTTAGTCATAGCTGTACCAGTTTTCCTTTTACATATGTGATCAGAAAGGTGTTGCTGAGAGCAAACACAGAAATAACCAGTCATAACCTTTCTAACTTAAAAGGTATCTCAGCAGTTAAAAAGCAGTATCCAGCCAGAAGTCTGACTCTGCAGAAGGTCGCTGTTGGAGCTCCTCTGCTTTGGGCAGCTTGGCCAGCCTGGGACAGCAGTGAATCCTCCCTCCTGGAAGCATCATAGACTCCTCAGGGCTGCTATGAAGGACAGCAGTTTTTGCTCTTTCATGGAGGACATGCTGCCCAGAATAGAAATCCAAGGGACTGCCTCAGGTACCAGCCGTTCCTGAGCAACAAACTTCCCTGATTACCTGTGCTGAGGAATCAGCGTGGCTTTCTCCTGCAAATTTTAAAACAGGTTTTGCCCGTGTAAATCACAACAACCCATTCAAATACGAGACTTAGAGAAAGACTGAATGTGTTGAACTGTGCTTCTACATCAGTGCATTTCTATCAAAGATATGGCACATGTATGAAATTCTTCTGCCTGTCTTCTCATTCTTTCTTGGATCAGGGGAATCAAGAAAGCAAGCCCTGCCTCACAGCGGATTAGGGAGTGATTGATATTCTCCTCTCTCCCAGCTAGAAGACTGGACCAGCTCTATCCAGCTCATTCCTTAGGGAAGTCCTTCTAGCCTGTGCTGTACACTTCTCTAAACATCCCTGGCCTTGCCTGAACCCTTCAGGTCAGCTCTTCTGGGCTGTCACCACCCTGATGCCGTTTGCAGCTTTGGCTCTGACTGGAATCTAAAGGTTTCTTTGTTGCAATTTAAGCCAAGCCTTTATCTGGGCATGGTTGGTGCTTGTAGCCAGAAACACTTCTACAAAAAGAAATCAATTTCTTTGCCTTTCTAAAACAGCTGTGAAAATAGTCTCAGAGTGATGGGAGTCAAGTTTCTGGGGCAGATATTTCGTTTATTCAAAATGTGAAAAGAAATTACCTTCTCTCTGTGACAAATTTATAAAAAGGGTCCAGTTTTGAAAATATGATTTGCCGTCCATCAATTTCCATTGTGTTTCACAAGAAGGAACCTATTAAATGCTTTCACAACATGTCAGACCAGACATGTTGTGAAAATTGATTGATTTTGCAAGTAGGCAGCTGCACATATCTCATACTGGGCCTAATATATGAACATTTTAAAACTTGTTAGTACTAAAACTATGACCACAGCTAAGGCAAAAAAATACTTTTATCATCATCTTCACTGCTTTCTGTAAGGAAGCAAGAGGAAGAGCTTTCCAAAACAGTAGATTTTCTAAACATTATTTGTTACTGCCCTGATCACTCAGAAACTTACAGATTTTCAATATGGGTTAATCTTCTTTGCACCTTTCACATTACTTTGCATACAAAATATGTGTGTGAGAAAGAAATTTTACTAAATAAACTGTATGTGTGAAGTGTATGATTTGAAAATATATTTAAATTTCCCAATTTGACAGCAGTATGTAATTCTCCTCTACCTGCACTAGCTGACTTAAAATTACTCAGCAGCAGCAGCTGTGACCTGTCACACAAGACTGGGATTATTAAAATCAGGGCTAATTGCAAGCTGCAATAATGGGCAGTGGTGGGAGCCACTGCTCTCGAGGCTCAGTCTGCTCCTAGCTGCAAACCCAGTCTACAAAATCTAGAAGTTGAACTGGACTATTTTCTTCCCATTCATTGCCACCAGTACCACTTCTCTGTTGGCCTAAAGTGTTTTTATATATAATTTCATTTGTCTAAATTTTGCCTGTTGTATAAGTAAAAGAGAGCAGCCTCGCTAAGCGTGCTTGAAATTTGAGAAATGAAATGAACCGAAAATGAAATTAACAGAAAAAAGGAAGAGAACCCAGCTGTGTTGATTTTACAGGCTGTTACAGTAGTCCTAATTTTTAGCACAAAAAAGGACAGATCTTCGATCAAGAAGGTGTTACTTTCAATTCACTGCTTTTCAAGATGAACTTACATTCAAATAATTCACTTAAGTCCTGCCTTTGACCTGCAGCTAAGAATACAATTATTTCTAAATCAGGATTTTACACACAGGCTCCTGTGGGAAATCCACTGTTAACTCTCTGGAGCATCTCAAGTTGGTTGTATTTTTGGACCAGGACAAAGAGATAAAAATCCTTCTGTAGCTTGAGAAGATACACAGCAATTTTGATGATGAATAAAACTGAAAAGCATCTGACATTTTAAAAACCCAAATCTTACTGAGCTGATACACAGGTTCAGTGCAACAGAAGCACTTTCTTCTCTCTTGATCTTATTCTTAATACACAGAAAAATGATGAGAACCTGAATGTGAACCCCTCACACACTCAGGTCTTCTCCCACTGCCTCACTTGTACTATAAAGTCAAAAAAGCACTGTCTTAGTGGGAAAAAAAAATAAAAATCAAGTGCTAACCAGAAACACAAAAAACCAATGTCTTTAAAAATGACGTTTTCAGTTCTGCCCTCTTCTGTGAATTGAACAAAACCACAATTGCACAATTAACCACGGACCTTACAGAAGAGCTGTTATTTAACTTAAATTTTTCTGGACATGGCCGTTTCAGGCCACAGGTGAGAATATTCACAAAACAAAATTTTAGTTTTATCCAATTAAACTTTTCCAACTGGGCCAAACCCCACAGGTCCTCACAACATAGAAGAGAGCTGATTTTCCTTGAGGGTGTTTTTATCAATGGCAGATTACTGCAACATTCTACAATTACCATTTATTCAACCATCAGTGTGATTCCCCAAGCTGCATTTTATAGATTCACACAACTGGAAGACAGAAGAACATAAAAGTAGTTTGGACAAAAGGGGAAAAAAAACAACCCCCAATTAAAACAAACAAAACACTCCCAGCAGACAAAAGCACACAGGATTTGTTTCCCAAATTCTTTCCCTGCCTCTTGCCTGGTGGGTTATATCATCTTCATTTCCTTGCTTGAGCACAGAACTCAGTGACACTCCACTAATGCTAAGGCTACAAAAATACCATCAAAACAATGCTGGATTTTTTGAAAAGTTCTATTGCCCAAGAAGACCCTTCTGAAAGATTTTCAACAACAACGACATCAAAAAAAGGAAATTCAACTGTTTCAATAGCAAGTAGAGGATCTATGGATGAACTTTTTCTAGCGTCCCTAATACAGCTTTTATGAGGCATGATTTATGAGCTTGAAGGCACCTGAGGGAGGGTCCAAGCCTAGATCCAAGCACTGTTAGGCTCCTGCCTTCTACTAGGGGCCACAGTAAGCACAGATGGGCATAGGCCCTGTAGAGTCAGTCCAACATCTTTTCGCCATGATTAAATACATTCGTTAAAGATATAAACCAGACAGTTTTCCATGTGAGGATGAACAACCACAAAGAAAGCCTAATAAATGTCACTCTAGTAGTTTGTCATATCAAGTAATTTCAAGACTTCAGGAAACTTCAAAGTGAGAAGAGCAGCCATCTCACTGCCTGAGGCAGCCTCTAGATCACAAAAAGAAGCTGAGATGGGCTGGGAGATTGAAACTGATCTTCAGAGAGACATCGCCCCAAACCTCACACTCCTAGTTCACTCGGGGTTATTCTGCAACACTACAACCTAGCCTGCCTCAAACACATGCAAACAAGAGACAAATGGAGGCTACTCACGGGTCTAGACTTCTGTCTGTCTCACCAAAGTGGTTTTGCTGGGGTTTTCCCCCTCACATTCAGAACGTTTTCCACTTTAGGCTAATTGCTTTCTCCAAGTCTTAGGCACGCTCTCCGTCCTTCCACCCAAACACAAGGAGAGGCAGTGTCCTCTGAGGAACTGGCAAGTCCAGCAGGGGAAACAGAGCCCACCCAGCCCCTGAGGTGATTGTCACCTGCCCTGGGAGTCCACAGGGACCCGCTCAGCACCACAGTAGCAAATGACAGTAGCTTCAACAATCCCTTTATGGAGCCAGGAGGATGGAGAGACCTTGGCTGCCATACACCAAAAGGTTTCCTTCCCAAGGACTTCCCAAGGAACTGTCTTCACAAAGAGGGGCAGAAATGTGCTTGCCCTGAACAAACTGAAAAGAAACCTGCCTGTCTGTGGCACAGAGAGTACAAATTACACAACAGAACTAATGGGAAAGATGGCTTGGCTGGGTTTCAAATTAGTGAGCTCGCTAAACGTGTAGAGAAACACAAACTCCACACACACTGTTCTGGCTGCTCTCCTGGCACTGCCAAAATGCAGAACCCACAGAGAACAGCCAAAGGCTCTGTTACCAAAGGGGGCGGCAGCTTCTCTTGCTCTTGTGCTGCTGTGTGTGCAGGGGCAAGGAAGGCCAGAGGAAGAGTAGCAGAGGGTGCCGCAGCAGAGCGGCTGCACAGAGGGTGAGCTGAGCCTACTGGCAGGGAAAGCATCTGCTTGGGCAGTCCAGGGTGGCTGCAGCCCAAAGACACAAACCTGCTCCCAGAATAAAAATCACGGGAGGCACATAAAACCCCTCTTTGACCCTTCTTCTGGCTCAAGGCAAGATTTTGGGTATCAGCCCAGAGGCGTCCCCAAGCTGCTGAGTGCGTACCTGCCGTGTACCCGCTGCTGCTGCATCTCACTTTGTGGCTTTCTTCAGCTGCTTTCGTAAACTCCTTTTGTAAACAGCTAAAACTGTTTCTCCTGTAAAGGTGTGTGGGAAGCAGAAGAAACCAAAACCAGCACCCACCTATTTTTTTAAAGTTGTATAATATTAGACTATGGAGAACATTAGGGGAAGGCTCCCATCCTTCTCCTGAACACGTAATTAAATGATTTTCTGTCAGCAAGAAAGCTCTTTGCATTGGAAAATCACTCCTAGGAACTGATTGCCACAAAATGGCACTATGGAATGAGCTTTCACAGTTCTGTAACCTCAGTGTTAGCTTGAAAACTTCAGAGAAACCAAACTCACCCCTTCCGCATCGATATGTCAGGTTCACACATGCAATCTTTAATCTTTTTAACTTCAGGCCAACACAGAGACTAAAGCAAGTGTTAGCACTGAAGCACACCTGAAAGGACTAAGAATAGTCATATTTCTGTAGTGCCTTTCATCTGAGGAAGTCAGAACGACTGAAAGCAAGGGACACAACCCCCGCTGCACAGATGGCGCTCCAGCTCCTGCCGCAAACATGGGAAGCAAAAAAGGTGAACCAGGTGGGCAGTAGCCAAGCAGCTGGTATAGTTCAGGCTCTGCAAGGTGATTCTGTATTCCTGGAGTGGCACAATTTATTGCCTTTGGCCCTGTCAAAAGTTTTGCTTTCATTTATTTCATTTTAAAATATATATTTTAAAAAAAAGGAAACACTGGCAGTACTCACTACAGCATCCGTCATGACAAAGGGCTCTTCGGAGCCAAATTCATGATGGACCTGGGGATTTTTAATTCATTCTTTTTTTAATCACTGTCATTTCTGCCTCACCAAGAGGTCTTAGGAATGGCACTGCTTTCTCCAGCACCCATTGCTCCAAGGTGGGGACTCATCCTGCCAGGAATGAACTCAGTAACCGAGTCAGACCTGCTGTACATCTGTAAAGGGGCACGAGGATGACATGCACATTGTCCCATCTACTCACCTGACACACTTCACTGCAAAAAAACCTGCACCCAGCATCTGGCAGCCTTTCCACACCATGCCCAGTGTACCCTTGTGCATGCTGCCTGGACTGAAGGTCCCAGTGCTCACTCATTTAAAGCAAGAAAGGCAGCACTGGGGCGAGGCAGGGCACGCTTGCAGACCTCATGACAAGTCTCAAAGTTTGCCCATGATGCAGGTGTTTTGAAACAATCACATCCTGCTATTTATCTTCTCTTCGGCTTGGTGCTTCTGCAAGTCTTCTATTAGCCAGATTTCAAGCCCCAGTTCTGGACATACATTCAGTGGCCAGCTTCCTATGGGACAAAGAATGTGCCAGAGGCATGAGAAATGAGATTTCCCATGAGAAATCCCATCCATGCTGCCCCCTTGCAGTCTGCTCCATGGCACCCAGCTCGTGCCCAGAGGTGCTACCCAGGGCAGGCAGCGAGCCACTGCCTCTGTGGGAGATCTGAAAAATCAGTTGGTTTTCCCCCACTTGCTGAAGCACGACAGCTTCAAAGACAGCTGGATTTCCAAGTTAAAAGAATTAGGTGGAAATGCCTTTTCTTGTTCACGTTAAGGCTGTAGTCTACTCATTCCATTTTCATATTTCTGACAGACTTGTGAGTGAGAGACGTTGTTCCACAGTTAATCTTCCTTCCAACCAAGATGGAATTTACCCAGTTCAGCGCATGGGTGAAGTCCAGTTGTGGTTCTGAGAACTGCAAACACCACAGATCCCCACAATCACCACATCAAGATCACAATCCAAACCCACTGTTTTCCCTTTTATAAAAAAAATGTGACTTCAAGTAAACCCATGAGACATTCCTGTGAAAGCTAACAGAGAGAACAGAAAACGCTGCAGGTCATCTGGTCCTATGAGCTATATATTAAAAATGTATATATTTCACTTTTGGTGCAACGTACTGAAATGAAACTCGGGTTTCATTTTGGCACAGAAATGCCAGCTCTCTGTGCCTCTCTCCAGTTTCCTGGAGGTGCTCTCAGCATCTCTATTTCAGAGCTGCATTTTGCCACACTGTGAAGAGGTTGCATGTCTAAGGGAAACAACTGCTCCCCCCTCAAGCAATGCTTATCCTGCAGTGTCAAATGCAGAAACAAGTGAGGGCCCCTCAGCAGCCCCTGAAGGGCTTCTGGCATCTCTAGCTAGAAACTCAGTATTCTCACTTCTGGCTTGCCCTCAACAAGAAGCAGTCTGCCCTCCCCAAGGACAGCAGGGTGCTTGGACATCCGGGCTCTCAGATCAGCTCTGTGTGGGCTTGGATATGTATATCCTGCAGATGAAACCATACAGATGCTTATTAAGCATCTCTGCCACCCCAAACAACTCATTACTGGGAAAGATGCAGCCAGTAATTATGCCAGATGCTAGCTGAGCTATGGAATGGAGACCACACGTGACTGCCCTGGTAGGTTAATGAGAGTTCAAAGAACCATTAGTATCTGTATCAATCTACTGATTGCCTGGTGTTACTGGAAAAAAAAATGAAGATTGTGGTGTTTTTCTGATCCTTTGTTCTGTTTATTTGTTGTTACTATGGTTCGTTTCCCCTTTGCTCAGGTTGACACTGGTTGAGTAATTTTTCTCAGTATTTCATAGAATCATACAAAAAAATTAAAAATTAATTAAAGAATACACCATGTCTTTTAAAAGATCCTAATATATCCACTTGGAACCTCTTACAGACAGTGTCTTTTCTCTGCTACTATACCAAGTCTTACCCAAAGGCAAGCAATTCCAACCCTGTGAAGGCAAGACTTGCTCTCAGTTCCTACAGTGGTTGTAAAAGCTGCTGAAACACTGCAAAGCCATCAAAATAACTGCACTGAATTCTTGCAAATCTTTGTCCTTCTTTTTCCACTGCACTGAATTGTCTTAGGCGTGTAGCAGTTTCAGTAAAATCAGAGATCTCTGCATGTTTCCAGTTCTCTCCTAATGTGCTGAGATCACTCTGCAAAGCTGGCCCTGGGACATAATTGTCTTGAAACCATAGGTCCCTTGGCAGCATAAAATACTGAAATCTGAACTGTGGTGTGATTCTTTTAGGGTTTTTTTGTTGTTTCTTTTTCAGTGTAACAACAAGCCCTAAGTGTAATAAAGACAGTAAAATTGTTAGGAAAAGGATCACCTTTAAAAGCTGATTCTCTTCAGGCTTTAGTAGTAAAACCACAAAAATATCCTGAGAATTAAATCTTTCTCTTGAAAGCAGACAGCATGATTTGTTTTGAGTCACAAACTTCTCTAAATTACTCCAAACCGCCTTTGCCGAATTCACACAGCAAAACCTTCTGTTCTTTCTTCTCTTCTGACTGCCAGCGCTAGAAATTCAGCTTGGGGAATTCAGCTGGATCATCTCTCGTTTAGGTATCTCTGTCACACAAATTCTGTGCCAGCTAAAGTCCTGGTCTCACAGGCGTTTTCTGTGACAGGAGAAGGGACCAAAGGTAATGCCACAGCCAGAGCCTCCCCAGCAAGGATGCTGAGTGTGAAAACAAGCACCTGCTCCCTGTCCATGCTCATGCTGGAATGCAAATTCCTGCCCTCTCTCACACCATTATTCATTCAGAGCTCAGCCTAATGCTTCAAGTGTCATCACTCGCAGATCTCGGTCCAACTCAGCTGGAATTGCCTCTGTGTTGGCTCAATACTGCAGGCAGGAGAAAAAAAGAATCAAAAATAAATAAATATATTCTGCTGTCTTCTAGCTGCACCAGCTACCAGGTCCCTTATATAAAAATGTGTTCCTGGTGGTTTTTAGGACAGAATTCCCTACCACCACTTCCAGCCTCACTCCAGCAAAGCAAGTGGTGAGACTTCTCCCCTTTGTACACCTGACAAGATTGAACATAGGATTTTTCAACAAAGAACATACATCATGCACTGTCTCCCAGCTTGCCTCCGGCCTTCTGGCCCTGAAACACCTTGGCCACACAAGTCATAGTTTGGTTTTTCTGTCAACCACATGTAAGCTGCTGTCTCTTATTTCTGCTGCATTCTTCCTACAGTTTGACCCTTGTAAAAATCCAGAAGTATCACCAGATAAATCTTCCATCCTGTTTGCACCCACTGATGGAAACTTTTTTCAATGCCAACACCAAATGCCTTGAAAATTAATTAGAGCTCTGTGTGGCTGATTCTATCACCAAACTCTGCCAATGTCAGAGTTAAACCCACACCAGGGTCTCACCATCATTAGTCTGGTCCGCGAGACCTTGCTTTTCCAGCTGTCACTGTAAAAGGGGCAGTCAGATGTTTTCTCAGTTCCTCTGACTGGAAGGAGAAGAGGACATCCATGAGCTTCAGTAAGACCTGCAAATGGCAAAAGGTCAGAGATACATTACCAAGAGGCACCTCAGTTTTAAAATAATTTCAGACTATTGTAAGTTGCAGCGTATTTCTAAAATACTTGATTTTTTTTAAGAGCAGGTGTCTGGAGGGTTGTTCTTTTTGCTTTTTCTTACTGTAACTGGAATTCTGAAGCCAAAAGTCTAGCCCGAAGATCTACAAACACCATCTACCAAGATCAGAGGTATCCCTCAGCTTTTTCAACCTTGAGGACATGAAGTCACAGCCAAATTTTAGGCATTGCCATTAAATGGACAGGTCCTTTAGGGCAGGCTGTCAGCAGCTGTGGGACTGTACCTGGGAGCTTCAGTGGCCATACCCTTCCCACAGGGTGCACCCTGCTGTGCCTGAGCCTGGGGAGCAGCATGGAGGGCCTGGGCAGGTCTGCAGGGATGCAGCCAGAGGTTTGTAGAGGAGGAAGATGTTGCAGAGCCCCTTGGGCCATGACAGTGACACTCAGGGCTGAGCTGTGGTACTTTTAAACACGCCTGCCAGTTTATACCTAACAGCAGGCTGTTATGAATCATCAGGTGCTGACATTTCTTCAAATTTTTAAAGATTTTAACTCCACTCTGACATGTGCTTGCTGATTTTTCTAATACAACCACACACACACTGCACTGAGAAGACCTGGCATACAGCTTCAAACTAATCCCTTTGCAAAGGTCAGGAAATCAGAAAAATTCACATATTGGAAAGCAATATAAATAAACCACTCTCTGTTCCCCAGAGATCACCACAGGCAGCTGAGGACCAATACACACTGGTAGTGATCCAGAGAACTTTCAGTCTCTCAGCAAGTCCAGATTTTGGGCTAGTTCTGCTCTTCAACAAAATCGTTAATTTTCCAAGCGGCTGTACCATCAAAAGTACCAAATACATCACAATCCTTCTCCAGGTCCTAAAATAATAGCAATTACTCTAGATTTTAACAGTCTGGGCAACATGTTTTTGTCCCTGACCAAGCTCTCTGCTGAAGTTCAAACCCTCTTCCGTTCCTGAACTTTGCACCTAAATTTTGGCTTCTCAACATTACCTTTCAGTTCTCAAAACTGCTTTGTGGCTCACTTGCTTAAACTGAATAAGGTTCCTTACAAAACTTTCCACTTTGCTTATACTCTTACCTCCACCTAAAGTAGGAAGTTATCCACAGGCAGGGAAAGGAGAGCCATGCCTGTGGCACCCACAGGGCTCACCCCGAGCAGCCATCCCCCCCTCCTGCCCTGCAGCATCCTCTGTCCTCTTTCACTTTGTGTTCTCACCCTCCCTGGCAGCCACCTGTCCACAGAGCTCCTTTCCCAGGTTTGATGCTTGCCAGCAAGCCACAGCTGGGACTTTTCTGAGAATCTGCCCCAGATTTCCCTCAGCAGTGAGAAAAGGCTGCTTTTTTTCCCTGTACATTGAAAGCTGTGGGATTGAGTCACCATTCTTCTCATGTCAGAGAGCTGAGACCTGAAGAGCTCATGTACATCTGGAGCTGGAGCACGTGGTGCTAAGTTAGAGGTGAAGAAGTGGGGGTAACGAAATGACTGACCTGCAACACGAAGAGAACACGAAGGTGAAAGCCCTGCCTGGGTTCCCTTCTGGCTGAGAGCTTCACTGCACAGCACCCAGACCCTTCTGCTTGCCTTCAGCAGTAGTGTGTCTCCTGAACCTTGGAGAAGACAGACCTGTACGAAACAAAACACCTTTAAAATACTGAGAGCGCCTTAAAACACAGCCCTTCACCGCAGGCAGAGAGATTTCTGAAGTGGAGATCACCCATCTCTGAGCATGGCTCACCAGGAGGAGGGCACAGGGTGGCAATGAGGCCTTCACAGAGCCAGAGCCTCTTTTCTGCTGGGCAGCAGGCAGCCCCTGGAGCTGTAGCACTGGAATGAGACTGAAGGCAAGCTGGGCTTGCTCAGTGGCTGTGCCCCACAGCACTGCTTGACCTGGCTGTGAAAACTCAGCTGGATGCAAACCAAAAACCAGCACTCGCTCACTTTGTGGGTCCAGTATGTACAATAAAAATTGTGTTGGGGTAACCAGCATCAAGTTAACAAATAGAGCAGCATCCCATACCTTTTTCCTCCCTGCCTTGTTGCTTACATGCTGTTAAGACCTGGCTGAAAACCTCTGTCTTACTGAGTAGCAGCTGCCCCTACCAGGAGTCCCTTGGACATTGGTGTGGGAGGTGCTATTCAGCAGAAGAGTAATAAGCCATAATTATACAGTGCATCCATTTATTTGGAGGAGAATTCCAATTAAATTGCCATGGGTGGGTTTCCCTCCAAACATATATCTTCTCCTCAATCCAGAATCATAAGAGCTCTCCTTATGACATGGATTCTCCATACAGAAATGGCCAGTATTTCTTAGTTTGGTAAACCAGGTCAGGTTAAAAGAAGAAGAAAACAAGCACAAAAAATAGTTACTCTTTTTAACTACTTGAGAGGAATGAATTTTAAACCACCAATTACAGTTTCAGGCAGAGATTTGGCTGAAATGCAGCAGGCTACGTAAATGTCATTAAACTGCAGTTCTAGAAGCTTGAACTCATCTTCATCTCAAATTTGACCTGACTTTTCACAAGTTTGTGAGATAAGAAAGAATGGAGGAAACAATATTCTGGATGTGGAACAATTTACTCCAAAGAACCAGGTGTAAGCACTGAAAAACATGAACCAAGCATCATCTCTGCAAAAACCAGATTACAGTAAGACTATTAAAACAATAAAGATCTTGTAGTTAAAGAAAAAGATATTCTAACACTTTCTCCCTCTCCCCACTTAATTCAGATCACAAGCCAGACTGCTAAGTCAGCATCAGTGTTATAGCCCTATTTAGTATTGCTTCAGTGGTTGTGGTTATTTACAAAAAAATGCTCAACACAGAGAAATTTTTATGCTAAAATATTTAAATACTTGGCTTTAGAAACGCTTACCAGGAAAACAACAGGAAAAGGATGTGGCCTGATAAATGCTTGTAACATTTTCATCAGTGTCATATATTTATTCATATAAATTTGATTTCATTGAAAATTAATGTGAGAAGTCTGAAGTGCAGGTGTGTCATGGTACCAAACGAGCAGCTATCAAGCTCTATTTTCAGGAAGGAAGATGGACATTTTTTAACTCCCAGTGGATGTTGTCCACCAATAACCCTTTAAACCTTTCACTGAAGGGGCATTAAAAAAGGCAGAGAACGGTGTAGGCTCGGTCTGTGCACACCAACCCTCTGAGGGAAGCAAACCAGTGGGAAGAGGAGGGGGGAGATGGCACAAGGGAGAGGGCAGGAGCAGCAGCTCTCCTTTCCTTTGGTTGAAATCCAGTTGTTTGGGGGATTTTGTGGAGTCACTGGGCCCCTTTCTCTGGGGACCACATCTCTAACTCTGCATACACAGATAGCATCCTGCAGATACAAGGGCTGGCACGAAGCTCTCCCTGCCCTACTTCACGCAGCCTCACCCCAATATGAAATGTTACTGAAATTAATCAGAAAGGCTGAAAGATTCAAATTAATTAGGTGATCACATACGTACGAAAGGTGAAAGGAAATAAAACAATGCCATTTAATACTCCTTTTGCTTGTTACTACATACTATCAACACAGTTTCAACACTTACCACCCGAGAGTAGTTAATTCAGAATAGGAAAGGGCAGACAGACAAGGTTTTTGGGAGGAATGTAGGACTTCTAGAAGGGTGTGAACATCCAGCCATAACTGATGCAATGTTGTCCCTCCTGGGCTGCAGACAGAGCTGGGCCCCAGGAAGGAACAGGCAAAAAATTGTGTGTTGGTCTTTGATATCTGGGTCTGGGAAACCATTCCATTGCAGGTGTCTTGTATGATCTTTAGAAAATCCTTCTTATTATCTCTGCTTCGATTTCCCACACATAAAATGGAAAAAAAACCCTCAGACCCTTCCTATGCCAGCAGGACAAGACCAGAACAGTTCATTGAGAAGAGGACAAAGCCCCCCAACCTTGGCTGTGCCCAGCAGGCAAAGCCTGTTATGGTGCATTGAGATGTCCTGTGCAGAAACCTAAATCACCCCAAATCACCCCAGAAGTGGTTTGTCCAGGCACGAACATCACACCTCATCAGCACAGCATTCAGCAGGGATAGAATTTGACAAACAGGCTGTAACTTTGGCAAAGCACCAAACTGATATGTCCAACTATGCACATATGGGGAGGAAAGATACTTTCATTAGCTGCCAAATCATCTGTGTGCTCTACCTCTGGTGATAAAAAGTTAAATTTTACTAGTACGTCATGATATCATAAATACATGCATTGCTGCTGGCCTGTTAACATTAATATAGGCTGTGAGCTGATGTTTGGCACGGCAATGGTAAACACAGTTTACCTAAAGAAGCAATAGAGCAGAACACAGAGAAAGCAAAATGAATCCTAGTAAAGCATTTTTTAAAAGTTTTCCTTTCCCCACTCCTAAGCAGGTCTTTTGAAAACATCCAATTTTTTAAGAATATTTCCTTTGAGGAATATCTTATCTATAGAAATTCAGGAAAATGTAGATTAGTCAGCTTCTCACTGCTGTCACTGCATTTCTAACTAATTGATCTCTTAATGCTAACTACCTAAACTTGGAGGTTTGCTGTCTTTCAAGCTGTGCTACCATAGGAACACTGGAAATCATGATTCCGCTGCCAACCCGAGTTTTTCAATTCACACAGTCTTTTAACTCTTCCCCTAAATACCCACTGCTGGCTCCAGTCACTTGAGCCACTTGAGCCACTTGAGCCACACTTTTTCTCTTGCCTAAAACGACTCTTGGGTTCTTCTTCCATTCATTATTTTCTTGTAGTGAAATGACATTCAGTGACCTTCCCTCCCTGCTGCAAATACATCTGGCAGTCTCTCACAGACATGCTGTTCCATCACAAACCCAGAAACAAGGCAAGGAAATCTGACTTTTCCCATTAGGAAGAAATGGAACCATGGGATGTGGGGTCTGATCCAGACTCTTGTGGTTACCATAGGGTGCACGCAGTACCTCAGCCATCTAAGCAGCCCAGCTGGCTCAAAACTGAGTGCAAGTTCCTTTTGGAAAGGAGCTCCAGTTGTGCAGTTATTTCCCTAGAGCTGTATGTGCAATTCACAACTGTGAAAAATAAATTGAGATCTTGACCATCTTCAGTAACTGTGTTTTTTCCCCCCACCTTGCAGAATTCCAGCCAAAATGCCTGTCTCATCTTGCCAGGTCAGTCATATGGTTTGGAAGTTTGGATGATCTCCCAGGAAATACTAGATTTGCAAAAATGCTGTCTCAAGTCTTTCAAAGGTAATGATAATTTGAAGACCAGTGTAGCTAATGGTTTAAGTAGAAAAAAAATACCTTAGAAGTGTCAAAATGACTCAGCCATTAGGCAGGAGACACATAGGCTGTGATGCCTTATACAGGGCCCTCAGCTGGGGTGCATGAGCCTCGCTTGAACACCTGCTCTGCAGAGCCAGAGAACAACTGAAAGTGCAAAATCTGCAACACCAGAGACAGATCTCCACCAGTTTTAAATTTCACCACTCTCAGGGCATGGAGATGGAAAATATCTACCCTGCTGATCTGGACTCAGAAGTCACACAGGAGCATCCCCAGCTGATTTCTCTGTGGAAACTGAGACACGTCTCTTAAAAAATACTAGATCAGTTCAACACTGAACATGTCAAGGCTCAAAGAGCCAGAGCAGCTCACCTGCTCTCCCAAGCAGCAGATTCAGCTCCTCCAGCGCTGAAAGGACCCTTGTTCCCTGGGGCACTCTTGCACAGCAAAGGTTGGCCAGTGCCTCCCTCAATCTTTCCAGAGGACACTAAACATCAGTGACAAACATCAGCGACTAACATCAGACCACTGATTCGGCACAGCAGCTTCCTGACCCTGGCCCCTCGGCTCCACCAGGCACACACAGTCAGTCCTTGTGGCCACTTCCTCCACAGAAAAGCTTCATTTCAGCTGTTCCTGTGCTTTGGTCCTCTCTGCCCACAGCCATCAGAGCTTTGGGCTCTCCCTTGCTCATCATTCCAGGGTGAGGATGCCGGGGCAAACAGCCAGTGAGGACAAGAAGCTGAGTGCTCTGCTGGTGGGGACACGCTGGGATTAGCTGTCTGAGCTGCACGATGAGCTGTTCCTCTCGGTGACACACCACAGACAGACAGACACACACCCCACAGGGCTGAAGCCGAGCTCCTCATTTCTCCTGCAGCCACGAGATGGAGCAACTCAGTTACAAACAGTTCTGCAGGACCACCAGATGAAGGTGATAGGACATTTCATCCCACTTCTGGCTCACCCAGAGGCTGCAGGCCAGTTCTGGATCACAGCAGTGGGTGCTCTCTCTTCTCAAGCAGGGCACATTCTTTTCTCACTGGGTAGGCTATGATTTAAATCGAGGAGAAAACTCACCGTGTCTTCACTGCACAACTGTGTGGTTCCTGATGTGTCATAAACTGGAAGGCTGACAGCAGCATCAGCCCCGTGCTGGCACCCTTCCCAAGAGCCAGAACTGACAGCAGGAGAGGCAGGACCTTGGCTGGCACAGCCCAGCACTGCAAGGAGAAGGTTGGCCTTAAGGGCAAGCACGGGGAATCAGCAGAACTTCACTGGTTGTCCTGAGGGTGAGACACGTGTGGCCTGAAGGTGAGGTCTGTGTGGCAGCAGCAATACGGCCAAGTCCTCAATACCAACAAAAAAATGCATGTGAAGCAGCTCCTTCATCAGGAAAAAGGCACAAGATGATGCATGCAGCATCTGAAATCACGTGAAACAGGAGGTGCTTCACTCACTGGTGGCGTTGGTGTCACACACTGAAGTGTCAAGGACAGAGGAGAATGTGCAGAGGCGGCCCTCTTCTCCCAAGTCTCCAAGAAAAGCACCCACACTTGGGCTTGGGGACTTTGTGAAGAGACACATGCCATTAGCACAGAGCAGAGCCTGTGCTGAGAACAGGAAGGTTCCTTGCTGCCCACTGCTTTCTCCCCCCTGCGTCCCAAGCAAGCTATTAATGAACACTGTGAGAGTCCTCCGTGGGCTGTCCCAGCCTTTGCACTGTGCTGCTCACTCGGATTCATCTCACCCTCCCCATCAGCCCTCAGCATCACAATTTTTCATCCATTCCATTTTGAAGGGAGAGGAGCCTTCACACCTTGCCCCAAGTGCGTTTGTACCCCTGTGCATGCCTTCCTGGCCATTTCTTCCCTGAAAAACTCACAGGGATACTGCTGGAACAAAAGCAGGTCACTCACTGGTGGTGGCTAAACTACCCCTGCCACTGCTGCTTCCTCATCCTGCCTTTCCCAGAGCATCTCTCTCCAGATGTGGAGTCTCACGGGGCTCTGTGCAGCTAGGGACCTTGCCCGGGGACCCCTGGTTCAGGACAGCCCCCAGCAAGGGGGGCAGTGCTCACGTGGCTCAGAACATGAGGGGCAGAGAGAAAATGAGGCAGAAGAGAAAGCACCAAGCATGTGAGGGGAAAACCTTGAGTGGGAAGAGCGAGCCCCCACTCTGAGCATGGGTGGCAGCTTCAGAACTGGCACCTGGGCCAGCCCCAAAAATCTCTTCATAGTGGTGGTGCCTGCCTGTGCTCTGTGGGGGGATTTGTTCACATCCAGAGTGCAGCCATGGTCACAAGACCACCACAGGGTACGCAGAAGTGAAACCTAGTTGAGGAATGACATAAGGTATTATTCACTCAGACTTGTATTGTTTTTTCCTTTGGTGGTGTTTCTTATTTTTTTCCTTAAATAGAGGCATTTCAACTAAAGTACCGTGGGGAAACCCCAAGGGACTATTTCTTCTCTCATCTCCTATCCCCCATCTCTTTCACAGATGTACAGTTTTGATTTAGCCAATATAATCCTCAGTTTTGAAATTTAAGGAGTTTACAGAAGACCAAGCAAAACTACATCTGTGGCCTTTCTTGCCCTTTTTGGAAAAAACACTGCAAACATGCATACAACAGCAAAAAAAGCCCCACCTTTTTTCCCCTTCCTACCTAAACAAAATCATCACCTGACACTCTCCACGGCTATACTCCCTGCTCCCTAGGAGTATAAACAGATGTAAGAGTAACCCTTGACTCTTCTGAAACACCAAGTTGGAGTGAACATACCAGATACCACCACTGAAAATCAGAAATCTCTTTTTCCTTTCTGGTATCACAAAAGGTAAGGGAAACAATGACAGGATTTAGCTCAAAGCACATTTTGACAACTAAGACTCTACCCATGGATGCTATGTACAATCAATAAAATCCTGTACTGGGGGGGGGGGACAAAAAAAAACAAAACCAAAACAAAAACAAAAACCAACAAAAAACAAACAACAACAAACAAAACCAACAAAACCAAAACAGCAACAAAAACAAGNCAAGCAAACAACCCCCCCCAAAAAACCCAAAAATACTTAACTAAAAAAAAAAAAAAAGGTCTGTAGAGCCAGAATTTCTGTGTTACCGGAACCTCATTTTAAAGGGTGACTCAGAGAGATGTGAGTCCTGCAGAGCCACGTGTTTACATCCTTAAATGAGCTGTGTGACACCCTGTGTACACAGTGGCTGCATGCAGACACGGCGTGGGGAGCCCGATGCTGTCATGGAAATCTGTGATGAAACAAGAAGCAGCAGCACTTAGTGCTTTCTGACATTCTGACCAGCTCTGCCTGCAGCTCACTTGGCTGCCTTAAAAGAAAACACAAGACTGAAGAATTCTACAAACTTCGAAGGAGAAAAAGTCAACAACTGTGTGGTCATCAAAGTAAGATGACAAGAGATATTTCACTATAGCAAAACCTTGCCTTAAAAGCTTTCCTCTTGCCACAAGATCCAAAAACTAATTTTATTTTGCATAACTTGCATTGCTTACAGCATAGCTAACTTTTTTAATGAGTGAACAAAACTGTCCTTTGAATTTATGCTTTATATAATTTTTTTCTGTTTATTTTTTAATAAATTTGCACAGCAGACACTAATCTGAAATATCTTTCAATCATAGTGAGAATATTCTTAGTTAAACATCTTGGTGAGAAGCTGAAATTCTGTTTCTCTAGACCCAGAGTTTCCTAGAGACACTACCAAATCAAAAACAAGACTGAAGAAAAAGGAAAATACTAATGAAATGTCCTACAGAGGCATTGAAGTAAAGAACTTCGTCAGTATTTATTACTTTTCAGAAATTCCTTAATTAACTTTTCTTCCCTTTGGCTCTCAGTAACGGGCTCCCTCCCAGAATCAGACTCACAGCGCTTCATGCTGCTTTTCTTACTTCTGTCCAAGCCAGTAACTTACAGAATTTCATTTACCTGCCATTACTGTTTCCTTAAGGAGCAAAGAACTACATTTCCTTTTTGCTGATCTTAATCTCACTCAAAGAGATCTTAATCTCTTAAACCACAGCAAGGGAGAGTTTATCTGTGAAATACTCAGGGGGGTGACTTGATCTGCAAGACAGAAACTGACTGCTCAGTTGACAAATAGCTGATGAACCTAAAACAGAACAGCATCAAAATCAGCAACTCTGGTTTGAAGTAAAAACTAGAGAACAGCAGAAGAAAATAATTTCTGGGTGCTGACAGAAAGATCTCTGACAGACTTTATTTACAGGTTCCATTAGCTGTCATGGAACTGGCTGGTGGAAAGGATCTGGCATTCCTGGTCATTTGCATTTTTAAGTGACCACAGCACTGCAGAAACCAATGAGCACCTTCCTCGTCCTTATCAGGAGAGTCTGAGGGCAGGATCAAGCCAGAACCCGTCCTCTAAAGAAGGTAATTACTTCATGACCCCAGCTCAGAGAGTGCCTGCCTCGACACTTTTAGTCCCCTCTTTGCAGAGGAGAATCCAGCTGCATGTTTCCTGTAACCCCTGCCTCTGTTGTGGTAAGTCTGGCTGATTTAGACAAAATCTCATCCTTCTACTAAAGACTTAACCTCTGCTAGAAAAAGCCCATTGGAAGCTTCCTGCCTGCAGCTTTCAGGCAGCTTTTAGAAGGGCCAGAGGTACTCATCACAGTCCCTCCTTGCCCCGGGGTGGTGGGAGGGGTTGCAGGATGGCAGTGACTCGATGGGATCTTCACATTAATAAATGTGGGGGACTCTTATGCTCTTGGCTCCCTGAGATCTCTTGTGATAGCTTGATGCAGGAAACTGGATCCACATAATTGTTTCCACCCTCGTGATCCAAGAAACCCTAAAATCAGGGTCTGCTACCTTGGTTCTGCAAAGAGATTGAATCTCCCCAAGGGGATGGTGCAGTCACATATTCTGCCCAGCCTAAATTACAGGATAGCACATTCTGGGGGTACAGGTAGCAGTGCAAGTGAGGCTGGGACACCAGAAAGCCCTATCCCCCCTTGAGGTACCTTGCCCCAAAATCATTGGCACTGAGCAGCTCCATGTTTACCTGGAGTTGCAATTTGGCACACAGCAATCTAAGAGGGGGAAAAAGTATTTCCAAGACTGTGGACACATAAAGACCTTATTAGCCTTTGTTTTATGTCTTCTATGTGATCTTCATCCTCCATTGTGGTGATTTTCTTCTCTTCCAGCATACCTGGAGATATGAATGACACCCCTGGCAAGGGCAATATCAGTGCTGCCGTGGAACTGTTCCAGCTCATCATGTACACCCCCACTTTTATCCTGGGATTGCTATTCAACATAATGGCTCTCTCATTCCTGTTTTTTAAGGTTAAAAAGCTGTCGGAATCTACAGTCTATATGATAGCCCTTATATTCCTGGATACTTTGCTGCTGTTTACTCTTCCTTTTAAGATCATTTCCTACCACCTCCAGGACAACTGGAACTTGGGGTCTGTGTTTTGCTCCACCTTGGAGAGTCTTTACTTTGTGAACATGTACGGCAGCATCCTCATCTCCCTGTGCATCTGTGTGGACCGGTACATCGCTATCCAGTACCCTTTCGTGGCCCTCAGCCTCAGGTCCATCAAGAAAGCTGCCATGGTCTGTGCTCTCATCTGCCTGGGCACCTCCGTGGGGACAGTCTCTACTTTCCAACTGCATGGAAGGGGTCGCAACATCTCATCCTGCTTCCATAACTTCTCCAAGAGCACGTGGGAGAACGCAGGCCTGTTCAGCACCTTGGAGATCATCTTCTCCGGCAGCATGGCAGCCATGACTTTCTGCACTGCCCAAACTGTCCGGTGCCTGAGGAGGCACAGGAACCCAGACAACCCCCAAACGCACAGCACCAGAGCAGAGAGGATCGTGGTGACAAACCTGGTGGCCTTTTTGGTGTGTTTCACACCTTACCACGTGGCGTACTTCATGTACTTTTTGGTGAAGAACAACATCGTCCGCATCAGTTTTCAACAAGTGCTACGAGACACTGTCCAGGTCACCCTTTGCTGGGCAAACCTGAACTGCTGTCTCGATGGGGCGTGCTACTATTTTGTTTTAAAGGAGTCCTTGGAAGACCCATTGCAAAACAGTGAAAAAAGAGCCACACAAAAGCCTTGATTTATGTACTGCATGTTCATTACTTGGGGTAATGTGTGGAGAGGCTTTTGTGGAAAGTACAGGGTTCTAAACTTCTTGCCTAAGCAGTTTGCTTTAAATATCCACAGCTGAAAATATTTTCAAAAAACCAGAACTAAGTCCATTTCTAGATATTTCCAGATATGGAAATATGGAATATCTAAATCCATTTCCAGATATTTCCAGATATGGAAAGTCCATCTCCAATTTTTTTTTCTTTTATTTCTTTCCACAACGTTTCCTGTTATTACTTATGGGTAAAAAGAAATTTAATTATTCATATAAATAGAGATGCATATTTCTTTGGATGTGATTCTTTAAAAAGAAAAAAAATATTCCCTTAGGTATGGTAGTATATTTCAGCTTCCCTGCCCACACTGTACCAGCAAACCTGCCTCAAAACTTCAGTCACTACAGACCTGGTCTGTTAAGAAACAAAGACTTGAAGTTCATAGTAAAAAGCTTCAGACTGAATTCTGTTGCCTCCCCTGTCCTGGCCAGGTACAGTTGTCCTCACATACACACGCCTGTCGGGTTTAGGCTTGCACATGCTATTTAAAGAAGGAAATAATGATTGTAACTCTAAATGCAAAGGCAGCTTTAGGTTCACATGGGTATAGCAAGATCTCCATGTCATTCCTCCACTGCTTGACTTGCTCTGCAAGGTGCAGCACTTGTTTTAGTGACAGCAGTTGTGACTACCTCACCACACACCTAACCACTGCTGCCACTGGCTCAAACCCCCACATAGCACACACATTAACTGACTCCCCCAGTTCCAGGCTTCCTCACCAGCTCCTCTCCCACTTGCAGGCTTTTCACATCTGTTCCTTCCTGCTTGGTTACAAACATAGTTTCATAAACTGAGCCAAACCAAACAAGAGCATGAAATAAAATCCCCACGTCTGATGTAGTGGCAAACACATGAACCTGAAGGATCCACCCCCACCTTATCGGGGGGGATAAGATAAGAGCAGCCCTGATCCCTAAAGCGGCAGCCAGAAACACACAGAACTCTGGGGGAAAGCAACCTTTTGGACCTTAGAGCAAGCTGAGCACCACCATTCCACAAGCAAACAAGGCAATAAAAAAAAAAATCAAGCAGTGAGAGCCTAACATGCCAGTCAGTGACTGCTTATCAGCGCTCACAAGTGCTGATGAACCCAAAGACAAGGAGCACGCAGCCTGCAGAGAGGCAGCCCACTGCTCTGGGCCACCCCCACTGCTGCCTGCCACCCTGTCCCAGCAATCAGCTACCACCTTCCTGAGGGATGAGGCTGATTTAGCACTCAAAGCCAGAGTTTTCATATTCATGCTGAGCTGGATCCTTGCAGATCGAGGCAGGGATACTAATCCCAGCCTTTGAACTGTCTCTTCTCCACACAGTTTTGACAAGTATTATTGTATATTGACTTCTCCCCTGAGCTGGAGATTTACATGTGGGGGCTCCAATCTGTCAAAATGAACGTTTTTGAAGTGAATCTATGTATGAGATTGTACCAAAGAAATCCAGTTCCAGTTGGGAACACTGACCCAACACAGACCTAAGTATGTGCTGCTGTTGACAGAGTCCTTTTGGTGTTCAGGCAGTGAATTGTGCTTCTGAGAAGACATGGACTGTGTATTTATGTCCTGGTTACGAAAAAATGCCTGAAAATAAAATTCACCAGGATATGCCAGCAATAATTCCCTCCCCATAACAATGACTATTTCCATTGACTCCCTCAGTAAGTTCAGAATGTCTGACTGAATATCCCTGCCAGCAGACAGGGAATCCTCATCAGGTCCTTGCTCATAACTTACCTCCTAACTAACTACACCTCAGTAGACACAAAGATTTTACCATTTCGACTTCAGGCTCCTTTTAGAAAAAGAGTTAACAAATCATAGAAGAAAATAATGCTGAGGCAGAAGAGTTATTTTACATCTCAAAGCAGTAGGCCATGTCAAGAGGGCCTCCAGTTTAACTGACAATGCCTGAACAGAGGGATTGCGTCAGTACCTGGGGAGGCAGAAAAAGCCAAAGTGTAGGAGGAAACTGATCTCAATTGCTCTTCTGTAGCCTGAGGCAACTCCATTAGTTTCACTGATGTGACTTTGGGCTTACACTGCAATAACTGAGACTAGAAGCTCACCTGTAGTTTTATGCTTCCTCTGTTGCTCAGCCTTTTTCTGAGTACTCCTGCTCTTTGTTTTGATACCCTGCTGTCCTTGGTCCCACAGATCATAAAGTGACTTGCACTGTAATTTAATTTAGAGTGCTGATAGACAGCAGGGAGATGAACATTAAATTTAGGAACTTTTGGCTTCTAGGCTACCTTCCTCAGCAATAACATACCACTTAGAAGGGGCTGGGATGTTGACCAGATTAAGCATTGTCAACACTGTACAAAGGACAAGTTAAAAATGCTTGAGGCATTTCTTCTTCTCCTGAGCATCTCCTTTGTGTTTCTCTAGTGATTCTGGCCACTGATTTTTCTAGAAACAAACAGGCTGAGGTGTGGAAAAGCAAGTACTTGTCCATGGACAGGGTACAGCCAAGCACAGTCTGAGCTCCCTGCCCCTCCACGTGGCCCACAGTGCCTCTGCCAGCTCTAAGAGAGCACCAATGATCAGGCCACAGTATCAACTTTCATTCTACATTCCTGGGGGAAATTGGAATTTTGCAAAGGCAACACTTTCTGCTCAAAAGTTCCCTGCTGGATCTTACTGTTTCTGGGCCTCTGAAGATTCACTCTCCAGGTCAAATGTCTGATCCCTTTTTTTGTCTGATCCCACCTGCTTGGGTGGGTAACTGCAGCAGCTTGCTCATTGGCAGGCATTTATATCTAAACCATGACACAGGGTATCACCAAGAGAATATTAAAAGATGTAGAGTGATAAGAAAAAAAAGGAGAAACAATCTGAAAACCTGAAATTCCTATGAAGAAAAAGAAAGCAAACCCAAGGGTTTGTTTGGAAACAATTTGCCCCCAAGAACCGAGGACTCATTCTTAACACATACAGTTCTTAGCTTAAAATCATTAGTTTATTGCAATAAAAATGCAGTGGGGGCTAGAGAGCTGCTATAGAGCATGTTTTCTGCTTGCACTTGGCTTTGCATTTGGATAGTGAAAAGCAAAAGGTCTGAACCAGCACTGGAAGCACGGCGGGTCATGGGAGCTGATGAAGCCGCTGTGCTGGGGAACTGCACCCTTCGGGCCAAGCAAGACATTTCAATTGAGAGGCCTTTCAAAAATGCACTCTGAGGCTGCCAGATTTCTTGCCAAGTGTTGCAAACATTCAAGCCTGTATCCTGTTCACATAAGCAATTTTCCCACTCACTTCTTTGCAGGTTTCACTGAGAGACTGGGCATGTGCTCCTGCAGCAAATGCTCTATTCCCTGCAGCCTCACTCACCTGGGAAAGCAGAGAGGCTCAGACTTAGATTAACTCTGCACATCTGTCCTCTGCTTTCCAAATTTCTTGTCTTCTAGTACAACTATTATCTTATGTGTCAGGCTCAGGAAGTATCTGGCTTGGGAAAGTATAAAAGGTTTAAAAGCAAACATCACCAATGGTATTTACAAATAACCACGTAAATCCCAACCAAAGCATTCATCTCCCAAATGGAAAGAATCAACACAGGTACCAGGCATGCAGAAAATTCTACAGAGTTTTCACTATTTTGGGAATAAAAAATGAAAAAGTAAAAAAAAAATTTCACTTTATATATTTTATGAAAGATGTTCACATACAATGAATGGAGAAAAGTTTTTACCATGAACAATATCACATCTGTGATCAGTGGTAATGAGAAAAGCTTCAAAGAAGTAATTCTCAACAGAAGTAAAAAGGGTTTTGTAGAGATTTTCTTATGTTTCACTTATCTCAAAATGTTTTAGCATTTTTACTGCTGCTAAAACAGGTTAAAATTGTCCTTTGTTCTCTCTGCAGAAGGACAGCAACATGATCTAAAGACGAACTTGTAGCACCATAGATGCCAGGCAGAAGCCCTCTGAGAAGTGAAATAGTTAATTTTGCTGTGAAAGTGAAGTGCTGCAGATAGGCAGAAGCAGAAATCACGCCCCAGCTCCCTTCACAGCCATTTCCCTGCAGAGCAAAGCTGTTTGCATGCTCCTTCCATCTGCTGCATTTACTGGTGGAAGTCTCACAAAGAAGTAAAAATGTCCTAAGTGGGGCCACAAAGCAGTGGAGAGTCCCCACAGCTGACCTTGGTGTGTCAGGGTCACGCAAACGTGGCTCCAGCTTTGGAGGGAGGACACTGGTCTCACACCCCACCCGTGCAGCTTGCTCCACAATTTGCAGCTGGCCAGTGCAAAGCCACAATTCCATCAGCTGCTCCAGCTTTCTCCATTCATCCCTGCCCTCATCCTTCCTACCCTTTCATAAGCCTCTGCCTTCAGCTTTTTGGAGGCACTGAACCCTTTAGCAAAGCTGAGACTTCTCCCTCCACTGGGTTTCTTGCCACTGAGAAAGGTCTACCATAGCAACAAACTAATGAATCAGTGTCTTTAGCTACTGGGAAATGCAAAGAACGCCTACAACCACCTTCATTTTGTTTATTCCTATTATTCTGATTTTCTACACTGTCACTTTGCAAGAATGGCATTTACCACGTTTTCTAATGTTGCTGTGGGACAGTGTTAAAATCAAAAATCTATGAGGAATCAGAAATGTGTCCCTGGAAGAAGAGCTGAATCAGTGCCATTTGCAGACATCAAACGATGTAAAACCTCACATCTGCTGTATGCTACAGATTCCTATTAATCCTTTTCTCTATTCCAAGACAAAAAGGGCATTAAACTGTGGCTATGTTTGAGAGCAAGCATCAGCAGTTTAGAGCTATAAACAGTGGTGGGCAATTGTTAATCCAAAACTAAGCATTACAAACCCAGGAAATCCAGTTTAGATTGCACTTTGAAGTACACCACAAGAACCCCAGCCATTCCTGGGTAAGTATTAACTTTGTGGCTAAAAGTAAAGCCACCTCCCATAGCCCAGAATTTAACCTGGGACTACTTGGCCTGCCATCACTACTGAGACGGTGAAGGACACTGTCTGACATAGCTTTTATCAGTTTAAAGAAGAGCTTAGGAAAGAAAACACAAGAAGTTGCAGACAGCAGAGGCCTGACTGACTTCATTCATACTGATAGGAAGTGGTGTGGTTTGAAAAAGCTGCAGCTGGAAAGGGGAAGAACAAAAGGACTGTGACTTTTGCCAGACCCAGCTCAGCATAGTAGTAAAATCCCTGCAGGTAGGTTTGCTTCCCTCAGGGAAAGCAAAAGAAGATGGTGTTAATAATAAACATGCTATTTAGACCTTTTTGTTTGAGCAGGGAGAAGACAAAAGGAAGCCTGAGGTATAAAACACTGTTTCACTCTTAGCTCAGCTCTTGCTGCTGCTCCTGCCTGTGACTGCACAAAGACCTTGGGGTGGGACCCTGCTGTGTGACAAAGGGGCTTGGCTCCTTTTTGAGCTGCCCTGTGGTATCCTACCCAGCCTCCCATGTGGAATTGAGCAGGGATGGGCTATTCCCGGTCCATCTCACTTCTGCCATCTCTCACGGCAAAAATCACACAAAAGGAGCGAGATTACCCTTAATTCAAACCCACAGCCTGACACACATGCCTTATGATTCCTCAGAAAAACCACATGTAGGCTATCAGGGAAGGAAGAAGGTAAAGCAATGCCATGGACACATTTGCATTTGCAAATGTGCATATTTGCTTTTTCTTACCGTTATACCATTCCATGCTATAATAGTAAGAAAAAGCTCAACACGACACTCAACAGCAACAGTGAGAGCTTTAATTCCCCTCTCCTTTGCAACACAAAATACTGAGGCTGGAATAATATGTTACCTTGGTTTGGACCAGCAGGGCAGAAACCAAGCAGTACCACTGACTCTTATCTCAGATTTCATTTTTGCACATGATCACATTATTCAGACAATTTTTATGCTTTATGTTATTATGGGTTATTGCTCTCAAATTAGCCTGTGTCATTTGCCTTGGGATGCCCACATACACCTGTCATAAAACGTCTTTAAAAGATGCCCCAAATCTCTCTCCCAATTTTTGCTGATCAAAAATCCAATCCTGTGGGTAAATACACCCGTTCCAGCTACCAGGCTATCAGATTGTTTAACTTGAACAGCACAGCAGCCAGACTCCCGTACTGAAAACTATTTTGTTTGTGTTCGATGAAGCATTTGTTTTTCTAGAACTCCACTGCATGTGTCCAAGAATCCTATTCCTAACATTCTCCCTAGTCACTTTACAGGTTTACAATCCAGCTCCCACCTCATGTCCTTTAAACACAGATGCAAAGAGAACCAGGTAGGTCACAATCTCTCTTATCAAAGTTTTGGCAAAATTGCTCAGGATAAAAAATATTATTTTCTTGGTTGTGCGCAAAACATCAAAACAGCAAAGCTTGAATGTCATTCTGTCAGGGAGCCAAGAGGAAGGAAGGACTTCTCTGGTCAGCTCAAGGACACCTGATGTTTTGAGTGTTAATGAAGACAGCACAAAGAACCATCAGGCAAGTTTCTCCAATCAAACGAGATGAAGCAGCAGCACAAGCCAATTGCAAGTGACAAACCAGCCACAGAGCCGCATTGCAGGTGGCCCGCTGGCACAAAGGGGCAGCAGATCAGGTGCCTGCAGCTCCAGGATTCTCAGCTCCCAGGGAAAGAGTGGGGCTTCAAACACAGGTGGAAACAACACATGAAAATTTCATTCCTTTAACATCTACATTTGGCCCTTGGAGGACTCTGGGGAAATTCCTGTTAGAAGGGTATGACTTCCACTGATAGGACTCACATTTGTGGGATTACTGCACCCCACTCTCCATTACAAACACGTTCGCTCAACCTCTGCTGCATGCTTAATCCACCTGAAGTGAGAAACCCTTTTCTGTATCACAGTCAGATGCTGTGGAAATGAGCCCAGTATCCCAGAGGATTAGAGTCTGGAGGACCCCAGTTAATTGCACTCTCTGTATGGACTCAGGCTCCAATGGTCAGTGTCCAAATGAGGAATAAGAGCAGGGATGGTTTAGCTCTTCAGAAAGGCCCCAAAAGGCCCCATTTTCATGCAAATAGCATTCACTAGGAAGAACAATGAGGAAGAAGTAAAGAAAAGTCAGACAAAGCAACAGAATCCTTACACGATCTGAAGGTTTTTAGGAGGTATCAGCTGCTCCTTTAACTACTAACAAGATTTCAGAAGGGTTTTGCATTTGCTTTTGCATCCCTGGGTGGGAGTTGATAGTTGCAACCCAAAGCAAGTGTCCCAATTTGCTTTAATTTTGTTTTTGTCACCTAGGTCCTATTCACACCCTCAGATGGGAACAAATTTCAACATCTCTTACCAAACTTCTGAAAGAGAAAGAAAGAAATAAAAAAATGGAAAAAAGAAAAATGCCATAAAAAGCAGAACAGCAGCAATGCCAACAGCTCTCCTTGGCAGGTGCTGGCTGTGAAAGGGGCTCCTTTGGAAGATCTTGGCAGCAGTACCCTGGGCCCAAGATGAGTGAGTGCCAGGAAAGGGGGAGGTGGGAGACAAGGGAGGGTAAGGGAGCCCCTGGGCACAGGCACGGAGCTGACAAGCAGTGGTACAGCAAGGGGTGACACCTGCAACACTGCTACATCCCTGGGGAAAACTCCAGTCTTCAACTGTTGCAATGTTAAGTGGGAAGAGGAAAGCATGACAATTCTCTAATAAGGTTTGCAAAGGAAATGAACTTTGCTTCCATTCAGTGCTTTAGATGAAGTTGCTTAATTGCTCTAAAAGGTAAATATTTGGTGTTAATCTCCTTGACAATTTGAGTTCATCTGGTGTAGCTGCTCCTGAAGTGCCCCTCTGCCAGAGCAGTGTGTTGTGCTCATCCATACAGGGAGCTGGTGGGGCTTTACATCTTCAGTTTGCCTCTTTTCCTAGATTTTGCATTAACAGCCACTGTTCTTACACTCTGACTGCTGGAAGGGCAGCACCATGCAGGGCTGTCTGCAGGAGCTGTAAGACTGATTAAGGCCTTCTAATATTTGTGCGTCTCAGCACGTTCAGTTGTGTGCTGTGACACGTGTGGGCAGGGAGATCTGAGCCCCACGCAGCTGCGGTGTCCTGGCACTGCTCCACCCACCTGCTTGTCACAAAGAGTGGTTTTCCAGGCAAGGAGAAGGTCCTGCATCTGCTTGATGCCTTGGGGTGGCTCCCTAGAGCAGAGGCTACACAAAGAGAATGGAGTATTTATTAAAGGCCCTTTATTATTTATTTATTTATTTATTATAAATATTATTTATAATAATAATTTATTATTACAAGGTGTAATAGCTACACCTTGGGCAGTGCAAAAGCCTCGCAGGGGCTGCACCCAAGATGGATTTTATTTCAGCCAGCCATTTGATATTTGGTAGCTGCTGTTATAAAGGCAACTCACCTCGAGTTTCCTTATTGTCGGCTCATGCATTTCATGGGCTAACACTAAAGTACTGGGTAAGGGAAAAAGAGCGAGCATTTCTATCCATGATGTCTGAATTGAAGCTTTTTTTTAAAGCTGTTATAAAGCGCAGAAAGAAATGGTCCAAAAGACTTTTTGCAAACCTGCTTCGTGATTCAGAGGGGCTCAAGCTACCTTGCAACTGTCTCTACTTCTGCTGCATTCATTTTTCTTGGAGAGGGGGATGAGTGTGAGTTCTAAGCATCTCCTTTCCAAATACAGCAAAATGCTTCTCAAAGCACTTTGATCACGCAGTTCTTTTTCCCCAGCCTGCTACTGCTCCAAGAGAGGAGCCCCTCCTTGCAGTGCCAGGGATCTGGATGTCTTCAACTGAATGGAGAACTGAGACCAAAGTAGGGCAGCAGACAGAATATGCTTAATTGGCCCTCATTTCCTTCCCAAGTCCTGGGCTCAAGCTGAGGCGAGACTGACAGCTGTGACCCTTCAAACAGGCAGCTGTCCCCAAAATATAACTAAGAGCTTGATAAGGACCTGCTTAGGGCAGTGTCTGCAGCTGGCACACCAGGGAGGTAGCACAGAGACAGCCAAGGCCTGGGAGCTTGGGACGGAGCTCAGTGCTCCTTCCCAGCAATCACCATCCAGCACGACAAAGGCCAATGCACCCCAAAACGGCTGCCGTTCTCCTGGCCATCCAAACTGCTCCCTGCCTGGGGCTAACCACATTTCCCCTGACCCAGACCCTGACCCTGACCTCGGGGACAGTTTCACAGCCACCCTGCCCACAAAGGGAAACACAGCAAGTTTAAGCAGTTCCGGCCGGCGGTGGGGTGGGAAATCGCCTGTTTGCTGTTCCCAGCCACATTCATTGCCTGCCACGCATTGTCAGCCACATTCACCCCTCAGGTGCTGCGTTCGGTGCCATGGGATTTTTCCAACATTGCTCAATAACTGGGCGTGCTGTTGGCTTTTAAGGAGGGTGTCGTGTTCGCCTCTCATACCTCAATGAGCAGCCTCAGAGGCAACTGCTGCAGCCCTTCAGGGCGTGTGCCCCCTGGCAAGTGTGTGTAAGACTGTGCCACAGCCAAAGGGCCATCTGGGATATGTATAAAGCTCCTTACAATCCAGGGATTCTTCAATAGCACCAGAGAAGGCCCGGGATGGGGAGTGCTTTCAGAAATTTGGAGTCAGCATCCAGCCCAACACATTGAGCCCCCCTCCTGCTCCTGCTCCCTGTCCCCACAGCTGGTCTGACAGCCCTATCTCACTCACTCCGAGGTCTTGCTAAAGTCATTACAAAACCCAAAGCAATCAGCTGCACAACCTGCAACAGGAGCATGGGGCTGCCAACCCACACAGCCTCCCCTGCTTCCCTCCCTAGGAGCTGGGGCTGCAGATGGCTGTGCAAATCCAGCCTGTAGATGTGGGTGTCTGGCGTGGTTTATTCCCTCCTGGGCTTCTTTTTTCTTCTGGGTGTTTATGCAGTGACCTCCAGTGTTTATTCTTAGCTTGTATAACAACAATACAGTAGTTTAGCAGGCTGCTCCTAAATATTTGACCTAAAAAATGATCAGTCTAATTTGGAGATCAAGCTGAACTCAGCCAAGTCATAAAATGCTGCCTCACATTACTACTTTCAGCCCTTAAAACCCAAACCCACAGCTGTGTCAGGTCCAAGCCTTTCTCTAAAGGCTAACTGCATTGCCCTGTATGTTCCTACACATCCCCTAGAGACCATTAACATGATGCTGATAGTTTAATTGCCACAAAGGCTCCTGTACATTCAAAACCACTGAGCTGTAAATCCTTCATTTCTCAAATCCAGCTTGCCAAATTTCTTTGTGCATTGCAAAGCCACTGCCCACTTGCCCACAGGTGCTTCCAAGGCCTCCTCAGTTCCTCCAGACCCAGGCACACTGCAGGAGAAGGTACCCAAGGGCCAGGGCCAGGCTGCAGGTCCCAAAACCTCTGCAAAAGGTATTGCTCTGACAACACTGTTGACACTAGGGCATTTTCAGATGGCAGCACAGTACCAGGGCAAGTCAGCTTATAGCTGCTTCTTTGAGTTTTACTTGCAACAGTTTTTGGAGAAGGGAGAATGACTTAGGGGATTGACTGTCGTTCTGGCAGTGGCAGCCACGTAACCATCCGAAAAGGGGGAGAAATGAGATGGGGCCTGATCCGGAGCCTTTCCTGTTACTTCACAGACAACAAGGTACTCCACGAGTAACAATTGGGGGAACAGAGTGACATTCCAGAGAAATCTCTTGAAAAGAAGACAAATTTTAATTTCAGGGGTTTTCTTCAACATAAAGTTGTCTTCGTTTTGGAAACTTCTTTCCCCAGTCAGACCAGGAGAATATTCAATCATTGCATAACGTGATTTCAATTCAAATACATCTAAAAGTTCAAGTACAAAATTACATACTTGGCCTTTTCACATTAATTAATCCAAATCAATAGAGTAACACACTGGCTTTCACTGGAGAACATCTTTGTGCTAGTGAGAACAGTTTAATTAGAGCTGGCACAAACACCTTCCATACCCAGTATGAATAATTATATTCCCAGAGCAAATTTTCTCAGCAAACTTGAGGAAACAGCTGACTCTTGATTCTTCAGCCCACCCACTTCTTGGAAGATTTTAATAAGCAAGGAGTTGATTGGCAATTGATGAGCAGCCCCTGTGCTCTTCCTGCCCAACTCACCAGCTCCAGCCCCTCCTCCGATGTGAGCTGCCAACACCAGTGCCCGAGCCTGTACAATCAGCCCCGCGGGCAAGGCTGCCTGGCACGTTGTCACCTCTGTAGCATCCTCCTGCTGCCTCCAGCAGGACCTCAGTCACAGCCAGTGACAGGGGCTGAGGCTCTGGGATGTGCTGCACCACTCGAGTCTGCTCCAGGTCTTCCCCTGAGCTGGGGACTGTGGGGAGAGCTCTGTCGTGGGAGACCCACCTGTGAGCCAGGAGCACCCCCTGGAAAAGGGCACAATATATGGAAGGAGATGATGGGGAAGGTCACAGTGATCAGCTGAAACTGCTCTGGAGGTAGCTCCAATCTAAACCAAGAGCTTTTCCTTTCATTCAATAGAGACCAAAAGCAGCAGCCACACAGGGACGCCCATTTCTGCTCAGCACTCCCCTCCTTACCTGCAGACACAGCAAGTCAGAGCCAGCTGTGCTCCTGAGGAAGCAGAGAAACACAAGGGGTCTTGTACACAGCAGCCAGGAAAAGCAACAGCCAGTGTCACCCTGCCTAAAGCCAGCCCTGTGTTAAAAAGTGCCACTCATTAAAAGCATCAACAACACAAGGCTGTTCAAACTAACTTAAGAGCCTAACTTAAGAGACTCAGCTATGCAGGAACTCCTCAGCTGAGCAGTCAAAGGCATCCTCTAGAGATATCCTTACTCTCCAGAAACAAAGATTCCTAAATTAAGTATGACAAGTTGGATGGTCCAAACATGCTTCAAGCTCCAGTTCCCTTCCCAGTCTCATAGGGCCCTGCTGGCAAGTAAGGCTGGACACTGTTTTGTAGACATTTTGGTCATCATAAATGTTTAACACAAAATGAACAGCGTTTCATTTATTCACATTACTTCACAATTTTAATTCAGCACTTTTGTATAAAAATTGTTTCGAAGCAAGAAATAATAATTTAATTACTAAAATGTTAAATGCTTTAGCTTAACATCAGGAAGTTTAGCTGCTTCCACCCCTTTTTATGCTGTACATTTTTCTTTTTTTAGATAGAAATATTCACTAAAGCTCAATCCATATGTGTTAGAGACTGTTCCCTCACACTCTGCTTCTTGTTCATTTAATCCAGAAAACATTCCCCGCGATGGAGCTGCAGCACCTCAATGATTTCACTGGGACATCAGGAATTTTACTTGTCAAAAGAGCAAGAAACAGGCATTTACCTGAGACCTGGGAAGCTATTTTTGTTGATCACATAGCTGTCCAAACATGCCTGTTTTCCTCTGGGAAGCTGTGACAGCATCCACAATACTTGTTCTTCTAACATTTTGGGTGGAATTCAGAAGAACAGCAGCCTTTGGGAAAGTTGCACATCCTAAGGCACATACTTAAGTATGTAGAGGAGAGAGAGCAGGCTTTCATTAGCTGGCAGTCACAATATACCAGAGAGCTGCTCCTGTTGGGCTGGAGGCAATTCCCAGCAGGGACATCTGGCAGTGCCAGATGCCCAGATGCACGTGGGACACAACAACAAGATGCAGCAATTCCCTCCACAAAAAATGGGCTCCCCATCGTGCTGGTGGAAAACCAGGTCCTTCATTCTCCATCAGGGCCTGAACACTCCTTGTCCCAAGCCTGCAGGGATCCCAAAGGGCTGCACATCATGGGATGATGGGACTGGACTGTAAGTGCAACTGCAAAGAGCTTGTAACAAAAAAATAATTTATGTTACAGAGGAGACACTGAGGTACCTCCCCTCGACCCCTTCCAGCACTTCTTCAAAAAACAAACCCAGAGCTTGGAAGTGGATGCTCCTAGAGTTAGGCCAACTTTGACTTACTGCACACTGTCTGGCAGAGCTAAACAACTGCCTGAGCCATGCTGCAATATGCAAGTATTAGAAAGTAAATTATATCAGATGCCAGCCATTATCACAGTGACCCATATTTTAGGGTTTCAACTGCATCTCTGCCTGTCTTCCTAAAGCAGATTTTGTTGCCAAGCTTTTATACGTGCCACTGTTCAATCAAATAAAGCAGCTTTCTGCCAGAGTGTGAGCAAGATTAGGAAGTAGAACTGACTTAAGTTCTCCTAAGAGCAAGGGCCAACAAACATAACCTCAGAAAATGAAAAACTGAACCATGAGGAAAATTTTGAAAATGCAAAGTTTCACAACACAGGCTGGTTTCCTTTGTAGTGGACAAGTCTCAGTTGGCTGACTCACTGCTAACTGGATTTACTGGAATGCATCAATCACATTCTTAATATCAGCATTTCAGCCTTCAAAGGCATCTCTGAAAGGCTCAGGTTTCCCCCAGAGTGGTGCAGAGTTGCTTCCTCTGCCCAGAGCTGATGGAAGAAGAGGGCAGAGCCGGCTGGGCCAGCCTGGGAGAAGAGGCTTTGGCAGACACAGTTACTGTAAGGTGCAGCTCCCTTCAGAAGCCCAGCGATGGAAAGAGCACCCATATACTGAGGAGTTAAATGCAAAATGCAGCAAAAACGACTGTAACAAGCGAAACATTAACTTCCTCCCTGACTGACCAGAGAATAATTGTGGAAAGAGGAACAGTCAAGTTCAGGAAAAATATTCTGACACTCCTCTACCAGAGGGATGAAACGGGGAGAAAGCCCAGGAGGGCACTAAGGGACCCCCATTGCTGTGTGTAGTGAGGAAAAGAAAAACCCCAAAGGTTGGCCCTACAGAGCCAGCCAGAAGGCAACTGCAGGCTTAGGTCACACTGGACACATTCCTGTGCAGAAATCCAGCAGCTGGAGAAGCAAGGCTGAGCACAAAGATCCAATGCCCACGAGCCACCCAAGCAGCAGAGGTATATGGCTGCTTCCCAGACCTCAGCTGGGCACCTTCCCCACACAGGCTGCCCTTGGGCGTCCCACGGATGTGCAGGGAGAGGGGAAGGGCCCTCCAGAGCCTGCAGGCATGGGCAGCTCCCTAGTAGGTCAGCCACATCCCCACAGCTCTCCTATCACTTTGGGAAGGGCCTCTCCACCGCAGCATCCTCCATCCTGCTGGGTGGACACGCCAGCTGCTACCTCCCATCAGCAACACCTTTGTGGAGGGCGTGTGCTTCCCATTCCAAACAAGCACACACTTCACAGATCAGAGGTAAAAGACTTTATTATCCCATGGGTTTTTCCTAAGAAGTAAGATTCCCACCAGACAAAATATACAAAGCATCTTCTGTTTTCTTTCTAGACAACTGCATTCTCATCCTATGGAACAGTGAGCACATTAGTTGACCCCAAAGAACCAAGGGTTGTCCTTACAGCCGCGGGGTTGCACAGTTAGCACATCCAATGACCAGTTAAATCATGCAGAACCAGAGGGGAGGGCAAGAGGCCTGTATGGTCACCTGAGTGCAGGCTCAGGCTTCTAGAAATGACGAGAAACGCAGGGCTTAAATTTACCAGTTACTTCCATTAAGTGAAGCGATTCTCTGACCCACTTCTTGTCATCCTCTTGGCAATTAAAGGCTGGGGCTAGCAGCAAGTTATTGCTGGGAAAACACAATGCTAGAAAAGTAAATAGCCATCTGGCAGTGGGAAACCTTCCACACCAACCTGCAAGAAGTGCACATAATTCTTCATTTTACATCAAGCTTAAAGCAGAATGAAACCAAAGTGTCCTCCTCTACTTGACAGAAATTAATGTTTATAGCTGACTATGTTTATATAAAATAATAAATACTCAGCCTCTAAGGACATACTAATTCCTATTGCATTACATGACCATCCTGAGATGCTGTTTTGTTTTCACATAATTAACTCATAGAATTAACACTCAGAAGTTTAAAATATATTAACTTTGCATTTTGGTTCTGCTGAGTTAATGATTGTACTTGCATTTATTTTATCCTTCCTCTTCCAAAACAACAAGCTCATTTCAACAGATGGTGAACAAGTCCAGATTTGCTGGAAACCAATTAACAAGAATGTGCCAAGTTGAAATTCACCCCATTCTTTCAAGCCAAAAAACTGCCTGCATTTCAAGAACCTAATTAGTTTTAACTACATTTATGGAACAGAGGGAAGAATATTTAATTACTCTGCAATTCTTCTATCTGATGATCAATAGAAATGCAGTTTTGTTGAAACTATTTCTCTGCAGTGTATTGATCAGCTGAAACTTGCCTTGTATCAGGATCTGTATGCCACTGGTGCCTGCAGGTAATGTGATACACAACTGGATTACAGTGAATACTATCAAAACAGCTTTCACTGGAGGAGTTACAAAAGAATACATACTGTTAAAAGATTTGAAAACCTGCTTCTTCACTTGCCAGTAACTGCTTACCAGTTCTTCTTTGGTTCTGCTGACCACCTTCCCTCTGTTGAGCTCTCAAAGTGCCCTGTCTGTAGCCTCACAACTATTCCTTTCCTAAGTGCACCTGGTTTAGGTCATTACACTAGCACCAAAATGGAAGTCCTCCTCTTGTACATACACCCTCTGTCCCAGTGCCAAGGCCTCAGAGCAATATCCCAGCCTGAAACTGCTCAGCCAGGAAAAGAGCACCTATTTCCAGCATTCCTATTTCTCAGCCATCCCTTCTACCCAAACCTGCTCCCGAAAGAGATTTCCATCCTGTGGTATGGAAGAAGCTGCATCTACCCCCAGTTATCTTTGAGCACTGTGTAAATTTCAGCCCAGCAAATGTCTTGGGTAGGTAGCAGGGAAGAAAAGGCCACAAAGGACTCCAGAAGTTAGAAGTATAAGCACAAGCTGGGGGGAGTATAAAAAGTAGCCAGATTACCATGTCTAAAGAGAGGGCTGAGAGCATGTGTGTGCAAGCAAAGCCAAGGAAGGTTACATCTGGAGAGTGGCTTCATGACTTTTGGCAGATAACAGTTTCGACCACAAAAGTGTTTTCAAAGTGACGAATACGATGACAGTTTCCAGCCTCACGTCGACTGATACCTAGAAGTGATTTAAACAGAGGAGAGAGGTGAATCAATAAATGATAATCTGTAAGAACCTAAGCAAGGAGGGGAAGGAAAGCAGATGAGATGCAATTTCTGAACACTGAAATGCAGGGACAATGCAGCCCATATGGAAAGCAGCATTATCTGGTCTCTGGAGGAATTAACAATCTTCTTTAGGACACAGTCCTGCACTAACAGCTGCCAGGGACTGAAGGAGTCACCTGGAAACAGCTGTGTTCAGCTGACAGGATCTCAGTGTCATCTCAGGGACCAGAAAGCCCCAAGAAATCAGCAGGACTCACGGGCTGGTACAGAGCACAGCCCTGGATGGTTTAAAATAGCCACTTCCTCCCCGGCTGTTTGTATCCCTGTGTGCCTGATCCTGCTGCGGCCCCAGCCTTGGGTACTGCTTCCCTTTGGGTAGTGCTTCCCCATGCCCCTCAGTGCAGGTCCTCGGCTCTGGGCAGCTCTGATGGCAGCTCCTCCCCTCTTACAGCAAACCCGTGGTGCCCCAGTGACAAGCAAGAGCGTGCCAGGGCTCCATGGGAGCAATAACCAGTGTGTGCCAGCAGCTCCTCCACGTCAGTGCAGCTCCCACTGGGAAAGCACCATCAGCCATGGGGACCTCTGCACCCTGCAGCTTCCCCGGAGATCCAAACCCAACTGACTGCAGGGCCATGTTCCAGCTGAGCCTTTAAGTATACCTTAAAAGCAAATTATTACAAATACTGGTATCAAAGAGTATTTTGGAGCAATGTTACCATTTCACATAAAAGGTACATAATGCTGATTTCCATGAAATTGTTTTTACACAGTCCAATGTTCCCTCTTCACAACGTTTTCCATACTATTAGGAACTTAATTAATTAAAAGCAATTTGCAGATCTAATCTGCTCTAAATAGCTGCCACAGAATTGGGTGCCTTCATTAAGGAAATTATCCAAACAGTTCCCAACAGCACTGCTATTAGTTCAGCCCCAGGAGCCCACGTGTAATTCCTGGCTCCTGCAACCATTTTTGCAAAGTTTCTATCAGGCTGATGGATGACAGAAACACAGCAGTCAGCACCCATTTGCAGCAGCATCCTGAAGCTGGGTTTAGATTAACTGGATGGGAAATACCTCAAGGGAAATCCCCAGAGGGAAACCCCACTCTGGCCATGAAGAGGCCAGCATGGCTGCACCAGCACCAGGAGGGCCGTGCTGTGGGGTGAGGA
>WAAG01084779.1:0-11176 GCA_013390105.1 Tichodroma muraria | reverse complement strand
AAGAAGTGAGGCTTTCATCTTGGTACATTGCTTTAGCCACTTTTCTGTGGTAAATCACTGATTCATCACTCATTTAAATATGTCAGCCCATGCTGGTCGGGCTAAAGGGGACAGATAATATTAGATCTTCTAATGAGACAAACTTTAACCATTTCTGTCCAGCAAAGATTTTTTTAATTAATATCGAGAGTGTCTTATGCACTTATATGACCACACTGCTCAGCGCTGAGGTCTCCAGTTCTAGTGTCTCTGCAAAGGGATGGCTTTTTCCTCTAATCAAGTCCTATGGGAAAATTTGGGTTATTCAATTCCTCTGACTCAGAAGAATTAAAATGGACAGGAGAAAAACCCCAAATCTTATTTCTCAGCTCTCCCAAAAGCTTTCTTTAAAGAGGGATCCCACCAGCAGTAAAATCTCCTTCACAGGATACTGTCAAGATACCTGCAATAATTTTAAAACTCATTTGTTACTTCTTGTTGTTTATAATCTGTTTGAAGCAAAAAGCTATAATCTATTTCCATTAGTACTCCAACTCCTCCATCAGGCACACCATGCCAAGGAAACTGCTTTTCCAACATAACATGTACACATAGAGCATGAAGCTCTATTTTTTACATTAGCTGTACTACCAAGACATATGGTTTGGAACTCAGCTGTACACCCTGGCACTAAAGGTATTAACTTGGAGGATGATGGGTGCAATAATGAATGGAACAGCACAGTGGAATATGCTATAGGAGGGTCCTGATTAGCAGGTGAGGTAACAAGGAATCAGGAAGAATGGTGAAAGAGTGTGACATGACAGAACAGTAATTCTGCCGGGGTCATGGATGTACCTCTACTCAGAACTCCTCACAGCACAGCCTTGCATTCAGACTTTCCAAAACCAAAGATGAGAAGGGGCCTCTGTATCCCACAAAAGGGAGGTAGAAATTGAAATCAAGTTAAGCTGTAGGGGTTAAAATCTCCAGTGAGGGACCAATGCAGACAGTCATCACATGGGCAAAGAAATGGTAAGGGGTTTATTATCTTATTATTGATATTTTCTGTTTTGACCATCGGGTTGCAAACCATCAGAAACAGGAGGCAAAATTCCCTGTGAAACTTTGTTATTTTGTTTTTAACAACTTTCAAATGGAGATGGGGCTCCTTGAAGACTGATTTGGGCGATCCAGACAAGATGAAAAAGAGTTTGGATATTTTACCACTTTCTTTTCTTGTTCCTAGGTTGAACAAAACCTTAGATAAGATCAATAGTTTCTTTAGTTTTATGTTTTGCTTCCTTAAGGGTAGTTGGCTTATTGCATTTCCATTGATCACACAGACAGGGAAATTTGTCAGACAAACCATCTCTTTTCTCCTTTCATTTCCACCCTCCTCTCCATTTGAAATCAAATGGCTTTTAAAGGAAACTGGGGTCACTACTGTTTCTCATTTACATATCAATAGTACTCAATTCCTGCCTTATCTTTCAGTCACTAAAGTATTTTAAAATTTCAGTCCAAGAGAAGGGACAAACATACCAGGGGAAAAACTCTCACAGCTTTTCTATCAGGAAAATTAAGTTCTCTTTTACCTCAGCCCTTCCTCGACCCGTGGTGAGATGAGGTACACTCACCAGCCTTGTGCAATTAATATTTTAACCTCTTGTAGCCTCTCTACAGTTTTCTTGTTTTTCCTAAATCCTTTGGACTATCCTTATCAGATGCTTCTGTGCAGCTTCAAGTGCTGTACCTGTGCTCACAGCCAGCAAAGCCTCTGCTTCAACGAATTCCTTTCTTGAATTGAAAAGAAAAAAAATCTTGAAAGATGGAAAAAAACTAAAGACAAGGTATGCTGCTCTCCTATTAGAAGTCTGACCACTGAGTCATTGAATGATGCTGGATTTGGAAGCCTCTGCTGCATTTAACAAGATGTTTTAAATCCTAGCTGCTGTTTGTACTGCACTTCAAGGTGTAAAAGCAAAAAAACATTGAGGTGTGCTTGTCCAAGGAAAATTCTGGATACACCTCTACAGGGAGATCAGTCGTATGCAATTAAAAACTGACTCAATGATCCACAGTTAAACAAATCTTCCAAACTAAATGTCAGAAAGCCCTAAGTAGAGGACATGGAGATCCCCTGCCTGAGCATTAGTGTCATTCTACTGCTTAGACACACATCCAACTTCAGGGTCCAAGAGTGAAGAACTTGTGTTGAAACCACTAGAAAAACATGACCTCTTATGTGATTATTTTCCAGTTTACAAGAATGATTTTAGGGCTCCAAGATACTGATGAATTAGCTGTGGCTTGATGGATGGAAGCTGAGGATTAAATGGTATTTATGCAACAAAATCTTCAGTCTGTCAATTCCACACTCTTACTAATCCACTTGTAAGAGCAAGTAAATAGGACTAACTCTAAAGACCACTAAAAAGGAGAAGAAAGAGCTTTCCTCTTTTTTTTTATAAGCATTCATTTTCTGGAAGAGATACTGTATGTATTTATATGCAGCTCCAGTATAATCAACATAAGAAATTATATTCTATTTTGACATTAACAAGTTGGGTACTTAGTGCATTAGGTAAAAATAGTAAAAATACTTTAAATCTGCCTGAATCATAGAAGCTGCAATCAGTGTTTTTATTATCCTTAGGATGGAGAAATGGTGAAGGAATTCCTCATAACAGGAATATTCATTAATATTCCTAAACAACAGAAAGAAAAAAAACCAAAAAACCAGACAAGAATATGTGACCTCATAAACATAACCCAGTGATCCAATTAAAATTCAGCTTTTCAAGGCATTCATAAGGGAAATTTCAGAATTTCAGCTTTTTACAGGAAATTTCAGCTGTTTTATAGGTTTCAGACTTTGGGAGCCATGGGAACACTGGATTCTCTCACCAGTCACAAGCCCTCAGACGTGAACTCGCTCTTATCTTCAGTTATTATCTTCAGTCTTATCTTCAGCTGGTTGTAACCCTGATCAGTGTCAATAAAGAGGACAAGAAGCAACATAGAAAATAATTTCATACATTTAAAGAGATTTCTCTTCCTACGATTTTAAACATCCAATGACACACATGAAGCAAGTTTGGTTAAAGACCTCAAAAATGCTGATGGAGAAAAAGTCATTAGATCTTGATAAAATCTGATGTGTCACTGGTTTTAGATCTTACTGTGGTTATCTGAGAAATCAGTTAAATCCTCCTCTACAGAGATCTTTTGGAGCTTTGTCATTGATTTCAGCCAAAGTAGATTTCCCCCACTGTCTAAAAAGATTCAAATCCACTGTCTTGACCTGTGGTGCCTATTAAAAAGCCATTAGCACTTCTCAGGAGTAGGGAGTGTTAGATATTATTGCCCTGGGCATTACACTCTCTTGATTTTAACTGTCTGCTGTTTTTAATTCTGCCTTTCCTGTTCTGGAATTGATGTGTGTATAGTAGAGCATGGTTAAAACAACAACTGAATACTTCCTCCTACGTTCTACAGAGAGGTAAAAGGATTAGTATAGAGCTTACCAAGATAATAATTTGAATGTCTTATTAATTAATTGTTACTCGTAATAATGGCTCTTTCCTTAAGGGTCTTTCAGGATCCTTAACTGCTCATTAATGTTGTACAGATAAGGATTGCTCCCTAGTGGAAGAAATGAGGTGGAATGTAGAAGCTTTTCAAATGAAAGCAACAGGTTTGGAATAAGAAAAGGCAAAAAAATTAATCATTTGAACAAATGGAGAATTATTATCACTCAAATAAAATTACCTGACTTTATCCTGTATGCTTAAAAATTGCCAGGAGATCTCACAGACTGATGTCTGATGCATTTGGTACGAGTACACCCCGTCCTACCAACCTCATCTGATGTGGAATTTGGGTTTGTCTAGATCATAGTCTCAGGCACAGACTGAATTCATTGACATCTGTCAGAAGTAGCCTTAGACTAGCTACGTCTGCCTGTCAGGAGCAGCCAACTGCAAATGTAGGATTTTCAGTGGAAGCTCTTAAACTTAGCCTTTTAGGTGAATGCTCAGGCAGTGAGCCTGTACCAGAGCACTCCAGTTAATTACCTTAGAATTAGGCTCGAAAATGTCCATATGACCTGCCAGTACTTTTATTACAGGACTGTGAAAGCCCTAGTAGGCATAAGTCCCTATATCATCCCCAAAACATTCCTTTCTTCAGCTCAGTGCTTTTGGCTGCAGACTGGAGTTTCCTTATATTTTCCTGCTGAATGAAACCTCAGAGAGGGACTACTTTCTTGGCACGGAAGGTAAAAGAAAGAGGGGTAAAAGAATGAGATTCCTCTGAAAAGAAATTCTGGGTACATGGGTCTGGAGAGAGCACACAGTGCTCAGCAATGACCATCTCCTCCATCCAAGCTCATGAGATGCGCATTACACAGAGGGCAGAGGGGTTTTTGAAAGATTTACTCACTCTGTAGAGTCCGTGGCTGCAGCTGCAGTAGGTGCTCTCCATGGTGTAGCTCCTCAGCACCCCCATTTCCTTCCACACCACTACCCGGGCTGTCGATGCCCGGGACTTCTCCACCAGGAAGCTGCAGCTGTTCATGACAAAGGCAGGAGCCACTTTATCCAGGATTTTGGGAAGAGTCTAGGAGAAAATGAATTGCACAGATGTGCATGTGTCGATACCGTACACACACATATAGAGAGAACTGTGTTTTAATGTGCTCATTATCAAATCTATCCACAGATACTGAGAGCTCCAACTGCTGCATTTACCTCCATCCCATTCAGATGGAGGTTCTAACGTTTGTTTCATTCCAAAGACTAAAATGTGAGATTTCTGTAGACTTGATATATCCCACTCAAAATCAAAGAGTTGTACACCCAATAGTTTGGGTGAAGTGCTGAAATCGGTTTGTTCTCAAGCTGCTTTGACCAACCTACACCTTCCTGTTGAACTGCCAAAGTCACAGCCCAGTACCTGACATCCCTATACTCCCCTCTACAGCTCTGTTATATCTCCTCCCACCATAAATCCAGGGTCTGACAAGGGATTGAGCCATGGGAGGAATTTTGTCTGAAGCTGATATAGAGCAGAGAAAGGGAACCTGTTTTCTCATAGAACGTCACACATAATTGTGTGAAAATAAAGCTCAGCATTTAACTAACTCTCATTATGAAACAAACCAAAATATTTTCTCCCAGGTCTAAACAATGTATTTTATACAGTTTGCTTAAAGAATCACAATAAAAAGTAATAATAAAACCAGTAAATATTATATCTTAGCCCTGAGTGATTTTTTTACTCTCAAAATCATATTTCGCAAAAAAGTTTATAAACACACCTGAAGCATCAAATATTCCATCAGTGCAGAGGCAACAATTACTTAGTCATTACAGAGAGCTAAATGTGTTATTTTTGCACTCATAAAAATAGATAACAGCTACATAGAGCACACCTAGTGCTAACGAATAGACTGGACTGTTATGCACACACACATGCCTGGGTTATGTCTGAGTGTGTGTCTGAACTTCAGTGCTGCTACACCAACTACAACATGTGCCAAAACAGCATTTGACCCACCTAGAGGAGACCAAGCAAAATTAGAACGTTCGTTATTTCTTTTATGACAGTGTTCTTAAACACCTGAACTGAATGCAACCCTACAGAAAGAATTCCCACATATTGCTAGTGGCATTTACCCTTGAATTTCATTCAGTTTGGGTAGTGAAAACTAACCAGCTAATTCCACTTTCCAGTAAACATCAGTTTCACCAATAAATTCTGGGGAATTGTGGTTCTGTTCTTTTGGGCTTTACTTCACATCACTGCATGGGAATATTTGGTTTGAAAGTGACTGAATAATGTTTTTTCCTAAAACATGCTTGATACATATTTGGTCTAAACTACTTTGCAAAATCTCTTGTAAACTACTTAACCATACATATCTTTCATTTATACATATTTAATTTTTCAGTGTATTTTGGCAGCAGCCACCACTGGTCTCCTCCAGTTCCATGAGGTCCATTTTACAGATGAAAAAACTGAGGTACAGAAAACTAGAACAAAGCAAAAAATCTCACTTTAAATCTGAGACCACCTCAAGTCTCAATCTTAAGTCAAGATCTTCAGTGTGTTACTAAGAGCTGCAGCACTCTCTTTCCTCTGGGCACACTGAACAGAGAAACCTTGAAAATTCACTTCTTGCCTTTGATAAAGCATCCAACATTTCTGCACTGCCTTCAGCCTGCTACTTGCTGCACAGAGATCACAAAATTGTATGGCTTCATGCGCAGCTTCCAGTTTTTCCTGGATTTTGACTGAGAAGGAATCAAAAATCTGCAGCAGAATGATAGCACAACCATGAGTCTCAGTTAAACCGTATGTGAATGGTATGTTCCCTCACCTGAAGCCACATACAAAGTTTTGTAAACTTATCACATCAAATACAATAATCAGAACCCTAATCCAGTTTAGCTTTTTAGAGCAATTCAAATTATATGCATAATCAATCTTTTACTTTTAATTAAATAAAAATACTGGCAGGTAACAGTAATGTCTCTGTACACAGGACTCATTTAGAACCATTAGCAAACCCAAATTTAATATTCTTTTCATTTTACCAGCATCCACTGGATTTCACACTAATGGCTCTTTCTTCTCTATTGATTCTTCTCATTAATTATCTTTCAATAATATATTTTGCGTGAAAACACATCCCTTTAAAGGATGCTTTTATGATACTGCAGCAGTGTGACTGTGTTCCATCTCTCTTACACAGCAGGATTTATCATGTGTAGCAGCAAAGGAAGCGCTCCACTTACACTGGACCCTGTCCATAAACTTCCAATCCCATTCAAAAAGAGTTGAATTATATTTCTTTACTAATGTCCCTGCAGAGATTGCTGTCAAAGGGGCCTGGAATGTTTATCAAAAGGCTGGGATTACGGTGCCAATGTTGTACGAGCCACCCAAGGCCACCAAACATTAAAGGTAAGGAGGACTCTGACTGTACATCGCCAAGGGCTACAGCTGAATCTATAACGTATGAGGCAAAGGTTCTTCCAAAACCCATAATTTTCTTGAGGTATTTGCTTTCTGTTCCTGTGGAGAGAAATCAATCACGGAGGCCAGATTAATTCCCATTACCTAGAGGAGGCAGGAGAGAAGCCTGTGCAAACGGTGCAAAGCAGCAGGTCTGAGGCAGGGCTGGGTATCTGCCAGCTGGAATTGCAGATGTGTCCCCATACAGACCCAGTTTCCCCAGCCTAAGCAGGGAGTGGTGACCCACAGGCTGGACCTGCAGCAGGCCCCCACCTTCCATTTGATGCAAAAGCAAGGATTTGAGCCATCAAAACCTTTCTTACGGGACGCTGCGGAGTGTTCTTGGACAGCCTTGGAGTCTTTCTTCATTGCAGATTCAGGTCAGGCTCCAAATGCTGACAGTAACATTTGAATTCTGTCTGTGCAGCAGCAAGCCCTCCCCAGCCTCTGCAAGCCCCCAGAATTCAAACACAGCCAAAAAATGCCCTTGCTGTGGGAACCCTCCCTGCTCTCCTCAGGAATCAATGTTTGCCACAGGGACCCCTCACAGCCAATGCTGGGGCACTTTCCTCCAGTAAAGTTTCAGTTTTTTTCTGTGCAGCTCCATAAGATGAGCATGGAAAACATGAAAATCTCATGGATGGATATTGAGAATATATGCTGAAGTAGCAAAAATTACACAGAGGCAAAAACTGACAAAGACTTTTCAAACTCTTTCATGTTTGAGTGATCCAAGTTGTAACTATTATCAGTTTAAGGCCACAATTATGTTTAGTGAAATTAACATTTTTTATGACTAGAATAGGACCTTCTAAAATTCTTTTTTTTTTTTCCTGAAAAAAACTTATTTAATAGGAAAATATCTTCTAAACAGATAAAAAAAAAAAAAAAAAGAGATGGGCAGGAAATCCAAAGAGTTTGATGAACAAGACATTCCCATGAAGCAGAAATAAAATAGATTTTAGAATTTGTTCTAATTAAAAAAAATAAATAAATTACTAGGTATGACACCAAACATTTGTTCTGGAGATAGCTTCACTATGATAGATTTGTTTGACATCCATTGAATTATCTCATTGGTTTTCAGTGGGACCAGGAGCATTCTGTGATGAAGGAATTCAGTTGGGTAGGACTGTGGGACACTGTCAGTTAACATTACATAATTCCCATTTATTTTCATATTGTGGGTAGGATGGTGAGGACAAAACCGTATGTATATTTAGAAATTATAAACCATACAAAAATATGACTGTCCTATTAGCCTGTAGCCAAATGTTATAGTGCAACATTTTACTGAAATGAAATAAATAGCAAACACACTGTCAGTAGATGGGCCCCTAATACCTGGTGCAGGAAGATATTACATGGGACTTGAAATTCTCTGGATCATTATTCCTCTGGAGCAAGGAAAATTTGCACCCTATCGCAAAAATCTCTGAGGTGACTTTATCTTAAATATTTTAAATATATAAGCACTTACAGGCTGCTAATTAAGGAAGGAACCAAGCAGCCCTACCCTGTAGCCAACATCTTCTGTGATGACTGCTGTGTCAACCATGCAGCCTGCTTGCCACAAGGTCTCTTTAATGCTGCAGCCATAGAGAAACACATTCTTTTTCTGGGAGTGCCCATGGTAGTCACAGAAGACCTAGAGAGAGGAAAAAAAAACAAGGCAAAATGTTGAACATTGGAAAGGATTCTTGGTTCTTCATAATAAGCACTATTAAACTATGGCAGGGAGGTGTTAATGTCTGGTTTTTTTTTTTCAGGTCTCTTCAGAATAGCTTAGACTCTGGGCCATACCTTTGACCTGTGTCAGACTTCATTAGTCATTTATATCATGCTTTATTTATTTGATCTGACATGATCTCAGGGGTCCAGAGTCAAGCCTAGTGCACTTCTGTCTGCAGCAGAAACAATCATGACACCTGGGCAAGAATCCATGGCAACTCAGGAACCTAAGGGCTCATGAGAACTCCTAATACCACAACGGAGCAATTTGTCAGGCTCTTTCTACTTCTAAACTCCTAACTCCAGCTTTATCCCCATGAGATTTGAAATCTATGCCTTCCCAAGCGATTAATCATAGCCTTGTCATCTTTAAATTAAAAACCCATGCTACATAATTTTCAGGAAAATATAATTGTGCAATTGTATTGTCAGATCTTTGCATGAATTCCTGCAAGTCAAGCACAGAAAATGACCCCTATTCAAGGCAAATAATCTCATTCCACACTTATCTACCTGTCTATCCAATCCATCTCTCATGTCAGTTGTCATATAAACAAGGCACAAGGCACATTCCCAGTTTTAGCGGAAGTTTTGATTGCCTTCATAGGCAGATATTGATTCCCATGGAAATGAAAATCACAATTTAATGACCTGAGAGGTAAATATTGACCCAGGTCTTAAAGAATAATCAATCTCAGTACCCTCTGAGATATGAAGTCGATGTACACATGGCTGTTACATATATTCTCCATGTCTTAATCAGGAATATTCAGAAATCTGTCAGTGAAAAATACAAGAATCTCTAAAGGGAAGGAATTACTTCATTTTAAACCAACAGCATTGGCTGTAGAGTAAAAAGGAGCTTCAAGATTTCATTGAAACACTTTCCAGGACATATGTTGGAGACGAATGTGTGCAGGAAGAAAGAGAAAAATTATGGATCCATGTAGAGATGGGGGAGAAATACGGGGTGCAAAAAATGGAATCATAGAATCGTTTAGGTTCTAAAAAATATCTCTGAAACCATCAGGTCCAATCAATAACCCAGCACTGCCAAATCCACCATTAAACCCTATACCCAAGTGCCTCTACTGCACATCTTTTAAATACCTCTGGGATGGTGACTCCACCACTGCTCTGGGCAGCCTTTTCCAATGCTTGATAACCCTTCAGAGAAGGAATTTCTTCCTCATATCCAACCTAAACCTCCCCTGGCACTACCTGAGGCCATTTCCTCTTGTCCTGTGCTAGGGAGAAGAGACTAACTTCCACTCACTGTCAGCCTGTCCTGGTTCCTCTGCAGAGCCTTCCTACCCTCCTGCAGATCAACACTCCCACCCATATTCTTACCTAAATACATACACAAGAGGGGAAAAACAGATGGACAACATGAGATTCTTCCACCAACTGTTAGGGCAAGACTTACCCTGGTTTGCTTATTTACCAGCTCCACAGTAACTAAGTTTAGCTGCAGCACGTCAGGGAGTTTATTTATCTGGAAATTGAGCACGTATGTTCTTTCAGCTCCTCTGACACTGGAGAGGCTGAGGCATACATAATAACCAGTCAGATGCACAATTATACACATCCCATAACTTACATGCTGCTGCCTCCTTTGGTTTCTGTCCTGTCAACTTCCCTTGCCACACCACCACTCACCCCGGATCTTTTTGAGGGGCTGAGGCCTGCAGGTAACACACCTGGAGCATGTGAACAGCCATCTATCCAGCAACAACTCTGATCCACACACAATTATCCTGGAATGCCTCCTTCCAAGGAGCTGCATTTATTAATTCTATTAACGACAGACATTTTTCCAGCTAGTGTTTCATCTAAGCTATCAGCAATACACAGTCACAGCTTAGGTTAACCACAGTTACCACCTAGAATGTATTTCTATGAATATCAAAGAGGATTTTGCAGCTTTTGTCTTATTTCAAGGCAGAGGACTCAGCTCAACTGGGTATCAATTACCTGCCAATTTACAGAATTACGACACACAAAAGACAATATGTTATCTGCCTAAAATATTATTTATCAGAAACCACACTGAGATGATCAGAGACTAGGGCTGCCTGATAAGTAGCAGGTCTAGAATTCTGCACCTCAAGAAGCCTGCAGACAGGTCCTTAGTGACAGATCTGGATTGGGACTTCTTTACTGGTAAAGGATTACCAAAGCCTGATTCTGTAACTTGGCAGCTGGTTCAGGCCATGGACTCTTTCACTGAGTGTCACCAGCTTCCACAGTAGAAGCGTCAGTTCCACTGAAAACACTTTCATTCTATTTGCAAGTTGCACTGCTCTACATTTTAGTTAATTTCACTGGATACTGAAGTCATTCCCAGTGTTTATACTTAATTATTCTTTATAGCACATCCTTCTGCCTGATTTTCACACCACAGGGTAGCTTGTGTCTCACCATTCAGCCAAGGCTAAGAGAT
>WAAG01084769.1:0-34553 GCA_013390105.1 Tichodroma muraria | reverse complement strand
GCAAAGCCCAGAATGAGAGTATGCTCAGCAATGGATTGGATTTCTTGCAGGAAGAGGAACTTCCATAACTTTGTCAAGATTAGCTATACCTCCGGGAGATGCTCTTTCCATCAGGCATTCACCACTGGGCTCAGTCCAGAAGTAATAATGAGTGGAGACATTCAGCAAGCTGGATTAGGCCAGGTAACATTTCCTGCAGCCTAGGGATGCAGTATTGCCATTAACACATGGGCATTGCATACTGAATTCTACAGACAGATGTGGAGTGCTGCTCATTAACAGCAATTACACATTAAGATACCCTGGCAACACAGAGGGAACACAGTGCTTCAGGTACCCAGAAGCCTAGGTCAAATAAAGAAACAAAACCCGAGAGTTTTGATCTTTGTTCTGTTGCTCTGGCCCCAAATCTGGCAAAAACAACACAGGTGAGAACCTTCTGCAGCAAGTCCAGCAAAATACCCTGAGGTCACTCACACTTGTAGCTCATCTTCAAGTTTAGGAGTGGAAATTCCTTAAGTCCTAGAACTCTTCAAGACAGCTACAGTGTTCAGCGCTACTTGGTCTCTAGGTTCCTCTGTAATACAACAGCATTTCACTACAAAATTAATATCAATTAATAGAGCTTGGGGAAAATAATATTTTTCTACAAAAATTAGTTAAGGACATATTACCTTTATCTTGTAATTTCAAGAACTGAAATGTAATTTTTGAGCATGTTTCACATCTTGCCAAATTTAAAGCCTTAGACTACCGAGAAAGCTCAGGATGATAAAGGAAAATTCAGAGGTGTAATTAAAAAGCATACAAAAGGAAGAAAAAAAGAGGGAAAAATGATGGTGTCTGCCACATGCACCAGCACTAGATTGCAATTTTTTTAAAAAATTTTTTTTATTTCTCAGCTGGAGCTGCAGTAAAGACTAAATGAGTTGTGCAACTCTTGTGTGGTCAACTGTCAGGACCACAGTGGCACTGCACCACCTGCAAGAGCACAAGCCAGACTGCTGGACACCATCCTCACATCCTTTCCCTTGAGGAATCAGCCACAGCTTTGGACCTGGACAAACAGAGGATGAGCTGCCTGTCAGGAGCCCTCTTAGCCAGTCTGCCTGTTGTTTGATAGCTTTAGCCCTGAAGATGCACAGTTTACACACTGTCAATTTACACAAGATTTACCTTTTTTTTCCCAAAAAAGTTGTGGTTCTCAGGAAGTGCCCCCAGCTTTAGAGAGACCCCAAATACAAGAGGCATCTCAAAACCTATTCATAGTCTACATTCCTGCATACACATGACCAAACTCCTCACAGAAATGTGCAAAAATAAACACATGCAGACCTGCTCTAATAAATCAACATTTAAAGATTGACATTATAATCCTTAAAACAACATTTTGGAAATAGCCTCTGTGGGGTTTTATCTCTATGCCATATCAAGTGTGGTGTGGGATACAGCAGCCAGCAACACTGAAAGTACTTGTAAGACATCAATTCCACTTCTTTATGAGCATTTATGCTCACATTTTATTTTCCCTTTGTGCTCTACCCTGTATGCTTATATTAACATTTCATTCTTTAAAAAAAAGATTAGCAATACAAGCAATTCTTGGCTGGTAAATCTGATGATAACAAAAGACATAATTCACAGCTTTTAAAAATAAACGGACTGTAAGGCATCGGATTACTGGATCCATAAACATTCAGTGTTATAGTAACTTCGCTGAACCAGGAGGGTTTTGACACATCTCATTAGGCAATGTGGTTTTAAGACAATAGAACTCCCACTGCAAGCTCCCCTTCAGGCTTTTCATGTCTTTCTTCTAAACCACAAACAAATTTAAGAGTTGCTAATAATCAAATAATCACCAGGACAATACAGACATTACAAGTAACAGAGAAGACTTTGAACACATTCAGAAGTCTGCCCTTTATGTCATTCATCTCTCCAGACAAACAAACATAAAATCCTGACATCAAGACAGAGTTGACTGGAAGCCAGACATCCTGAGTAGCCACTGGAAATATGGTACTGCAGAGAAACACAAACTGATGAGACCCTCTGCTTTCTTTTCTTCTGTTACATTAAGCCAAGGGAAAAAATGCATTCCTTCTATTGAAAGGGGAAAGTTAGTTTTGCCCCAGAAACTGTACTACCAAGCATTTTACACATCATATTCAGGGCTGTGAAACTCAGAAGAGGTTATACCCCTCCCCTATATAACATTATGAGTCTGGAGCAATCTGGATTCTTTTTATCTTTAATATACAGGTTAAAACTGTAAATGAATAAATACATCAGCTAAATACACTTTTTGTGGTTTCTAGGTAGCACTTTCCATCATAGAAATTTTCAGGGTCTGGGCTTGTATGAACTTAGAGAGTGAAAATTCCCCTGTGGAGCTCAGACTCTCTTGCACCAGGGCACAGGCACTGCATAGTAGAATTCAAAACAGTAAAAGGTTTTGCACTCTATTCTGTATTGCTACTATTAATTTGGGGTTTTTTATTGGTTTGTTGTTTTTTTTTTCTCCTCAGCTGCAGCGTGGCCTGTACCTGCTGTACAATCAATAGGAGTTAAGAAGGAAAGATTTGGGATGGTGGCACTTACTCGGGGTGTTGAGGAGCCGTGACTTTTTGCAGTGGTAGGCTGCCTCCTGCTCGCAGTACTCGGCACTGCTTATCACGGCCTCCAGCTGCTCTGCGCTGCTGTTGTAGTTGAAGGACATGGTGTAGGGCTTCTCCGGACCAGCTCCTTGCACTCTGGTCAACCCTGTGCTGTTGTGCTGCACTGAAGTCCAGATCTTATCTTCTGTTAAATGAAAAACGATTGAACGGGAGGTTAACAGCAAAACACTGCCAACAAGCATGGAACAAAAACCCAACTGAAATCGAATGTTTTACTGCAATGGACAGAGCATCAGCAGGTCCCTGGGCTCCAAAATGGGCACTCTGTGATGAACACCAATAGGTCTTCATTAAAGGTCAGTGTGGCCCACAAACATGTTTCTCCCTGAACCAGCTCAGGGAGAAACATGTTTGTGGGCCACAAATGTTAAGAGCATGTGTAAAACGTTACACTACCTGCTGAGCAAGAGAGAAACTACAAGCTTCCTGGGAAGCACAGGAGACTTTCAGCTTCTTCTGTTACCAGATATCTGTGTAAAATTAGATACCTTTCAACTGGCTTTGTCCCTGAGAGAAAACACATAGTAATATGGCTCAAGGGAGTAACAGTCACCATTTGCCTGAGAGCACAGCCCATGCTGTTGGAACAACAAATGGCAGCAGAGAACTGCAGCTGATGAGCTTGCACAAACTCACCACAAGCAGAAAGCACAATCTCTTGCCAAAAAGTTAAACTGAGAGTATGTTCTTACTACCCATCTGGAAGTCAGATCACTCATTTCACTCAGTTCTCAGATATTTCTGCATATAAGTTGAGTGATGCCCTACTTGGATGATGGTACAGAATGCCATATGACTTGGCACCTGTAGTTAACTCTAAATATTGATGCTTTTCTGTGCTGGGGAGCCCATTCTCATGTCCTTCACTGCATTTACTGGCAGAGCAAGGGATCGTGTAGGTGACAGAAAGCAGAATCTAGGCTTAAACACAACCTGCACCCTACAAAGCAGCTCATGATCAGCATTGGGGTTGGCATAATGAGAACACCACGCCTAAGAGCAATTAGCTTCCAGGGAGGCTTTTTCCCAGATGGTTCTGGTATAGCAATGGACAAGGTAGAAAGGACAGCCTGAATAGCCAATTTGCTGAGCTGACACAGAGTTAAAGATGAACTCTTCAATGAGGATTCACAGGACTGAGCCCTGAACATGCCCAACACTATTAGTAAGAGTCACATCCAGCAAATTTCCTCTTTGTCAAAGACCCTGCTTGCCTAGGGAGGATACAAGAGGATACAAAATACTGACAGGGCAAAAATTTAAGGCAGCAATTTTCAATCATTTGATGAGAAGGAGATTTCGATCTCGCAGAAACACGCAGACAGTAACAGAGGAAGAAGCAAGATCTAGGCAATAGATTTCTATTTTGTTCTTTATGCTTCATCAGGGAAACCCTAGATAACAATGAATCATATATTTTCTAAGCTGATGTTAAAAACTGTGCACTTAAAGATTCGGATGGTTTTACCACATTACCTGGCCTGAGTTCTTGCAGAGCCTGAGCTTTCCAGTAACTCCCCAATACACTGGCGTGATAAGCCCAACAGCTCTGTGGACACTACAATGCACTGCAGTTGAAGTATTTTTTGTTGAGCTACAAATATCCCCCAGATTACTTCAACAGAATGCTAATAGGTGTATAAAAATCCTAAACAGACTATCTGTGCAAAGACACCCAGATGATTTAATGGATTGCCATTACGGAGGCATTCAAATAACAGGCAAGTAACAACAACCATCTGGAGACTATCTGAAGAGGTCTGTTCCAAGACCTGGCTGCAAGTCACAGAGAAATTAACCTGCATTAACCGTAAGGACGGTTTACACACATTCACTCACAAGCAAGCCACACATTCACTCACAACCCTCTCATCATTTCTGTGATGGTTGACAAAGTTTGCTCATAGGTCTGTAATTCTGTGGTTCTTTTTGACTTCAGGAGCTGCTTGTGGACCCTTGGAGTTGGAGCTCAAAGAAACACTGCTGCAATGTGTGATACACAAAAGTCAGATTAAAATGATAAGAAATACTACAAACATATTGCTTGCAATGCTTGTCTCAGTGGTTGCAATCAAAGTGAACACTGTAGCACAATACCTTGCACAGTCCTGCACATATATTGCTTCCAACACAATATACTTCAATGACTTTGTAACAGATATCTTGTATATCTTAAAGTAGTGATCCTTATCAGCCAGTCCCTCTGTTTTCTTTTGCCCTCTCAAGGCAATATTGACAAGAACAGAGTGGATTTTTCAGAAGCAGTTGAGGGTGAGTTAACTTTCCTCTCACAAAAGCTGATAGAAGTTTAGAACTCAAATATCCACTAAAAAGACAAACACCAAGCTGCTGATAATGTGAGACATAAAACCAGGAGATGATGGAATAAACTGGTTGCTGAAATTCCAGGTGGACTGTCAAAAGACCTCCCCACTAAGAGTTCTGAATATAATTTAAAAAAAATGCAATAAAATCGCTACAGCGCTGCTCAGGAAGTAGAGCAGCCTAATGCTCCAGCTGTACAGTGGTTAACACTGCTGTACTTTCCAGGCTGTGCATCAAGAAAGGTGCCATGTGGGTAGCTGAAAAGTCAAAAGCATCAAGAGCTAGCAATTTAGAAGCAAAGAGGGATTACTACGAAAAGCTGATTAAAAATAGCATAGAACAAAACTGTCTTCCCTAAAAAAGTTTTGAAAATATAATTAATTGACATGTTTGAAATGAGGTTGGACAAGGTATCAGCAAGCATACTGTAAGCAGCCAGCACTCATTAACAGGAGTGTTGGACAGGCAATGTGACAGGTCTTCCTCTTCCTCTATGATCATTAATTTTCAGCAGTCTTGTTATCATTACAGCTGCACACAGCTGCCCTGAGATCTGAACTTCGACATTCTAAACCTGCTTTTCTCCACAGGATCATTTAGAAATAAGTTGACCTATTTTCCATCCTCTAGTTTACAAAGGGAAAGGAAAAACAAATCAAGTTTCTTTCTGTATTCAAAGTAATTGTGATTTAGCAAGTACATCAGAATGGAGTTAAAAAAGTTATAGCAGAAGAGAATAATTTAGAGGTTACATTTCAGAGATTTCCTAATCTACATATGCCTAGTCTTTTAGGCTTAATACTTCTGCAGATAAGACCTGTGCCTTTGTGCTCACTTCAGTTTTCCTCTGTGCTTCACCTTTGAAGTAAAGGTGACCATCAGTTCAGCTTCTCAAAAAAGATCTGTGTTTTTTTTTGTTGATCTCATGACAGGAAAGTCACAGCCACCAGCAAGCAAACCTCAGATCAGAAGGGCAGCTCAACACAACACAGATACGAAAGAGCTGGTGGCAAAAAGGTGAGGGGAGGAAAAGGAAATCTATTCCACCATCTCAGTCATGCTTCTTCCCACTTCCCAGGGAAAGAGTAAGTACTTCCATTTCAGAAAGCAGCATGTGAGGTGTAGAGGAGCAAGGTAATGCATACAAAGTCAAACACAACCTACTAACAAGAATAAAGGATTACATTCACATCACAGTAAAAAAAAAACTCAAAAAGCAAAATTTCTTCCTTCAAAAGGACACCCTTTTGCTTAAATGCAGCAAATGATGCTGAAAATTACTTAAACTTTAGATTGCTTTGGACAGAGTAGAAGACCCAACAGTGCTCCCTCCTGCATCTCCACTGGTTGAGAGAGAAGTTACTTAGAGCTGGGGGGCAGTAAATCCTTGAACCATTCCAAGACAATAGCAAGACCATTACATCTGCTTCCACAGATGACAAAACCACTCAAAAATAATCCCAGCATTTCTTCTTAAGACCACCTTTCAGATCAGCCCTTGGGTTTTACTCATGCCTCAGTTTTTTCTCCACCTCAAACTTAGCAACAATTAGAAAAAGATCATTCTATTTTCTCAAATTCACTTGCACAAGTTTAGCTAGGGCTGCTCCCAAAATATCATTGCCTGCCTCAGAATGAGGTCAAGGCATTCTACCCTCACTACTCGACTGACAGGTCCTCTGAAGCATCCTGACAATGATCTGTGATCTGGCACTTCAGGCAGGTTCAGGACCTGTGCAAGACACGGAGCTGCCATCTGAACGTGCCCACAGATCACTCAGCGAACAGTGCAACAGCTGTCTGCACCTTAGCTCCCTGTTTGGCATCTGCCTTTAGAGGTACACCTCTACACCAGCAATGCCCACAGCTTTTGAAAATGGAGCTTCAAATACTTGTTCCTGTTTCATAATGCAAGGATTTTTATTTAATCTTTGCTCTGTTTTGTTTACATTGTTTCTACACAATGACACTGTAATCACAGATGCAAACCAAGCTGAGTGCCACTACCTCCTTCTAGTCATTTCCATACCTGGAAGCCGTTAAACTACACAGATAAAGCTCTCTTCTCACGTATCTCAACTAAGAAGTTATCATTATATTTTTAAATCTATCCATACTAGATATTTTTTTCTTGTTTATTCCATTTAATAAGCTCTCCTTGCACTTGTGAATCTCCAGTGAGAATTAAAAAGCTGTTGTCCAGGCATAGGTTACTGCTGATTTTTATCTACTATTTCTCCATTCTACTCTTTTATTACTTTCCCAGCTTTGTAAAATCTCAAACTAAACACAAGCTGAAATTCATTCAAAACCAAGTAGGAGACTGCAGCCACATCTTCTATTTTTTTTAACGTGGAATAGTTTAATGCAGCCTTGAAAAGCAGATTTCCTAAATGCTTGTTAAATTATTTACATAATTCAAAGGTGACAATGCTTTAATTCCAGGGTAATGCTACAGCTTTATGACTTCACAGTTTTATTTAATGGTCCAATTCACTAGGATATTATGCTGTCTGCATTTGGCCCTAGGAGATGCTTTTACAGCGTGGGACTGCAATGCATTAAGCACATTTTAGACTCTCTGTTTAGCCTAGCCCATAGTTCTATCATCTTGCTGGAAACCTCCAAGTTGCTTCTGACGGCACACAAATTAAATAGTGGGAAATTAGAGCAGCTGGAAAACTGGCTTTCAATGAATTCTGTATTGTCTAATTCTCATTTTTATTCTTCAACTTGAAATATCCCTGTAGAGCACATTCCACCCATACAAACTGCATCATTCCTTTGTGATTTAGGAGGTTTGTCACAAAACGAGATTATTCAGACTGATTAAATTGCCAACAAGCCAAACATACGGTAAATGTTACATGAGAGAAAAAATAACTCTCAGAGCTCATACAATGCATTTGTTTCATGGTGCTCCACAATGAATGCCAAATTTTATCCTGAATGCTATACCTATAGCTAAAAGAACAACCACAAAAAAGACAAGACTTCCCTTCTTAAACACCATACTGTTCTAAGCTGCAGTGGCAGGTCAACCCAGCTGCTCCAATATACACTCCAATATCCCTCAAAGGATATTAAAGGACCAATTTCTTACCAGAGACAGCTTCAATTCACTGACTCCAAACAAGTGTTTTCTGAGTCTTCTCTGAAAGCATCCAATTACTATTTTTGTATCTACTTTTTTTTTTCCTGCTGGCTGACCCAGCAATACATGCTTCTGGAGCTTGTTTTCTGCACATCAAAGAGCAGAAACAATTTTCTGTTTTCCTCCTGAGTTGATTCAGCCACGTCCATCCAGCGCAGAAGCGCTGCAATGCACTCAAGCAAACTCTCAGCAGAATGACCATGCCAGATATCTCTGATGGATGACAAGACACCTCTTTTGTGACATCTTGCACCATCCTCCCCCATGCTGTGCTGAAGCCCAGAGCTGGCAAACCACTGTCATGTCAGCCTACTTCCTGGTGTTTCTCCATTTCAGTAGTTCCTTAATACAGGGTATCTTACAACGAGCAGTGAGAAATATTCCTCTCCAAAAACTGAAGAGGCAGTCACTGATCTACTTCCTAGTGCAAAGTGGACACTTCTTCACTCACTGCACTCCTGAGAACTCTGCAGTCCTCTCTGCCTCAGTCTCCTTCTTCTAGGGTGAGTGTTAAAAGACTTAAAACAGGTTTCTGCTTTTTCACATGTCTTGTGATGGCTCAGACACCCGGCAGACAAGATGAGCCCACAGCAAACCTGCTGTCCTTCAGCTGCCATATCAGGAGGGTGGGCATGATACCTGCAGGGGTGCAGCACGGCAGGAGACACCCTTGTCTGGGGCAAATGGATCCAGCCCTTGCGACCCGAGACAGCTGGAGTGACTTGGACAGAGCCACAGCTTACTTCTAACTTCTGGGCACTGCAGATGTGGCAGGAGAGGGATCAAGTTGCAGTAAACTTTTGTTAAAAAGTAATGGCTAGAAAAAAATATCTAGTTATGTTCTTCAGTGCTAGAACTTCCTCAGGGGCCATCTGCAAATGTGACAGCGAAGGCAGCCTTCAGGACTTCTGCCATGATGCTCATCCAAAAAACAATAATTTCCTTGAAAGCAGCAAGGCAGCTGTTGACAGCACAATGCCTTTGACATAATATTCACATTAAAGATTTTTTCATTCTGTAAGATTGTGGAAGAATATTTAATGAAAATTCAGAAGAGAAACATATCAATTGCCAAAACTGCAGTGTGCCAAAAGACCTGTAGTGTTTGAGAGATAAACTAAATCTTTAAGGGCTGCCTTTAATCTAAACAGTAGTAAATAATTTGTAAGGAATTTCCATTTGTTGTTTTCTTTTGTGATAAAGTCAATCACAACTACAAACCGTAAGCTACAGGGTAGAGGGAGTTTGACTATTTGAATGGTTGTTCCAAAATCCTGCAGCTGCAGGTATTAAAGGCAGAATTAAGGGCATGATCTCCTCCTATCTGTTCTTGCTTCAGTCTGCCCAGGGGCAGCCCTTCTTTTCACATGAAAATTTCCCAAGTCCACAAGAAATGCAGGAAGGGCTGTGTACATGGTGACTCCTGCATCTGTGTAATTGCTGTACAAAGTAAAAGGAGATGGTTTCTTACAGAAAATAGATTAAGGAATTATATAAGAGATGAGCTGAGATTCGCATGTGGAAACAAAGGGAAAGATGGATGCCATGGACAATAATACAACTGATTATTTTAGGAACATCAATGGGGATATGTACTATATGGAAGAATAAAAATCGTAAATAATTGCTTGCTGAATGAAACAGAAAAAGGATGCAATTTGTAAAAAATTACAACTATAATTTTGACAATCTACTTCACATCTTATTAGAATCCCTTACTTTTTCTGAGATTTAGACACAGTTTCTATACAGTTTTTTGAGAGAGAGAAAATAAAATTTTCTTTTTCCTCCACCAGAGAAATTAGCTGTATTTGCGCTTTGAGATGAGATTCCAAAACAGAAATGATCTGCAACAAGTAGAGATACATTTTTGTTAATTAACGCAAAAGCAGACCTTTGACCAGCAGCAAGACCTGAGATAAGGTTGCATCTTTCCCCAAACTGCAACCTTGGAAGAAAAAAAAAAAGGGAAGAAAGGAAAGGCAAACTATTTGAGGAGTGGAAAAATATCTGGCAAAGATAAACTGAACCATTGATCTAGTCATGGCAATTTCTAAGCATTATCGATTTGATAGCCCAGGATCTGAATACTGTAAAACATCATCAGTAGAGAAGTACAGTGACAGGAAGACTCAAGTGTACTGTAAGCAAATCTTTCAGAATTCAAGGGTAAAATTTACTCAGAAGGGGATAAGAAAAGGTCATTCCAGTTTTCAAACTGGACACTAAAACAAGCACATGGATGTAGACTCCATGTCTATAGGCTATGCCCTGTAAAACATGGTTATTAGCATTTAAGTAGTACTCCAGACAGACAAATAGATTCCTAAGCAGCATGAAAAAAATAAGCCTCACAATGATAGAAAGACTGCCAGACCTGACATCCAGAGGGTCTATCAGTCATCTTTTCTATTGACTGTTAGGAATCTTCAATTAAGATTAATTCAAGTGGGCTGGTTATCAAACAACCAGCCTACAAGGAAAATCTTTCCCAGCCCTTGTGGTTCACTACCCCAAAGCATGACACAATACATTATTTCTGCACCTCATGTCAAAAAGGAGCGGCCATAGACCCCTATGGATGACTGGAGACCCAGGAAAAGCAAGCATAGCTAGCTTATGTTCCCATATGCATGGCTCTGGAAATGTGCCAGATGTGCTCCCACAGCACTCAATGAAGTGACCCCAATTTAATAATCCCTGCATAGACCCTTTCACATCTTCACAGTGTCCTTCATGGCATCCAGCTACATCCAATCATGGCTTGGGCACATACATTTGATTCACTTCCCCAAACACAGATGCATATTTGGTGTGGATTCCTCAGTGTTTCTTACAAGTGATGAATTTCCCTGTGAGAATGACTTTGCTCTGTGTACAACAGGTATATAAGGTGAAGAAAACATTATGTTAATAAAGTGCTGTCTTCCTTTTAGATCTAGTTTTGAGGTTTTTGTCTTTCACTGTCATTGAACTGTCTCTCTTCTTCTGTTGTAAGAAAATGCAAATGAGCACTGCCTCTGTCAGTGATGCCCATTCACTTTGAGTCTTCCCATTTTATATAGTCCTGGATTATTTACTTTTAACCTCTCTTTGTAAAGATATCTTTGTATGCCTTTGATTAGGCACATTACTGTTCCTGACAACCGCCTATTTCAACAACGTATTTTACCTTTAGTAGAAATAAAGAGCCACCAAGGTAAGATCCTTTTAAAGTGCTTCATATGCTCTTCTCCCTTCTTGACCAATAAGCATGCTATTAAATAGCAGCACATCATCTACAGTTTTTGTCACCTTGCTTTTTCAGCCACTTCTTCAGATAGTGGATATGTACATTTACCCATTCTAGTATCAGCTATTCATCAGATATTCTGTAACACTACTGTTAAATTTCTTGCCATGTTAAATTGACTTTATATTTTTTAATACTTTTTTCCTGTTTTTTTTCTCCCTGTAACATTTCTTTTCCCTTATCTCTCTCTCCTTCTTTGTATAACTGTCCAAATCCCTCTCAACACACACTATCACAATTTTCTGCTTTATTCAGAATTTCTATTCACCAGTGGGCTGCTAAAGTTGACAGACTGTAGAGAAACCACTGCAAATAAACACAGTAAACTAACTTGTAATGTTGATATTTCCATATCCACATTAGACACTGGATACCTATGACCAGAAAGCAACATGCAAGAAATCTGGTGTTTATCTGCCCCAGTTAATAACTGGCTACAAACAAGTTCCCTATCTGAGGCCCTTCAATTAAACAGGTAAAAATGCTGCTAGAAAGAACTTAAATTAGAATTAGAAAGAACTTTAAAAAAATGTAAGTGAACATTAAGAAAAACACTTTTCTTTAAATGCAATGATGCTGCTCATTTCTGATGGTCTGATTTCTTCCTTGAATTCATCCTTCACAGATTAAAGGCACCGTAACTCCCAGAAGGCATTAGGTCTCTGCACCTCCACTTTTAAAAACTAAATGAGTCATTGCCCTGAATTTTCCATTCCACCTCCAAATTCTTCAGCTTGAACACGTTTTGGGCATAAAGAGGTTACTGCTTCTTGAACTGTATACAGAAAGAACTGCCAACCTGAGTAAAAGAAAAGCTTTATTTAGCCCAGGAGCCCACCTCTGCCTCTGAGGGTGAAGAGATACCCAGGGAAACCAAAAGGTTTTCCTGAAGCTCATTCCCATTTCCCAATGGTCTTTCCCTCTCAGCTACCTCAGTGGGAAGCTGCAACTAAACCTCCGTGTTTACTTGCACCTTCTGAATCTATCAGACAAGACTGGATCTTTTTCCAGAGGGGTTTTACTCCCTCTCTTCATCTATCAGCCTCCTTGTTCTCCTGTGGTGGTTTCAAGTCAAATTCATTGCATCAGGAAAAAGCAAGCAAACAAAAAACTCCCAAATCCTGCTATGTAATCATTTAAGTGTCCTTAGTATATGATGAAAAAGAATCAATTCCTAAGTGTTTTCTCTATGCCACACATGATCTCCATGCTCTCCTGTGACAATTCACCCCAAACATTTTTTTAATTTGTTTAGTCTCCTCACACATGGAAGCCATCCACATTCATGACCATCCATGCTTTTCCATTCACAGGAGGTGTGGTACAGATTTGTGTCACTGAACAATAATACTTTTTCTGTTCCTTGTATGTACCTAGCATAACGACAGAGAATTTCGTATTTCGCCTTTCCCTGAATATGGGGTACTTTCAGAAAACTAAGCAGAAGCATCATCTGATAAAAGAAGCAAATTGAGAATCCATCCCTGTGTATACAAAGTAATTTTTTTCCTACTTTGCACTTAATCGATCACTGTAAACAATTTTTATGAGAATAACAATAAGGGAAGTTCCCAGAGAGAAAAGAAGCTCTTGTGATTAAGGAACCCAAACCATATTTAGCTGACACAGACGCATAAGTTTTCCAGGCTAGGAGGTTCTGCCAGTTTTCCCTACCTCTACTTTTCTCATAACCAATGTTATGAGAATGTCAGCAAGTTCATTACAGATAGCGAGAAAACTAGGCATATACCTTCTGGACTTCTGCCAGATAAAGTTTATTTGAGGAAAGCAAATGCAAGGTGTTTATCAAAAATCCTACTTCTTCAGCAGAGATGAAAAGCACTGACAATGTTTTGATCACACATATTTATATGATAAATAATAAAAATAAGCACATTTCCCATATTGAAGATCAAGGAAGGATATTCAGACAGAAAGGCGAAACTCCGTTTCAAATCTTAGGAGATTCAACAGTGAAGGAGACATCTTATTAAATATTTGTTATACTTGAATAAAAAACATACTTAATAATTAACTGTTGTGCATTTAATTAACATAATCATTGCCCAATTAAATAAAAATGAAAATTTAATTTGAGGCACTTTAAGTACAAGGAGATTAAGGATAAAATATGAATATCCTGAGTCCTCAGTTTTCAGCACTGAGTGTGGAGGTGATATGTGGCAAAGCAGTTCAGCCAGAATTAGCAATTTAGAAAGGGTAATAAAACATTCCTTCATCCGCACCTGGCCACAGGAAGCAAGAAATGCCAAACAGGAGGTGGTGTGGGAAATTTCGCCTCCATTTCAAATATAAAAAGCAGCAAGGGAGTCCTACCATCTATCCCCATCCACAATAAGTGCCGTGTAATCGTTTCTCATACTCTTGGCTTGACAGTCCTGTATACAAAATAGGACCCACTTAAGGGGAGAATGTTCCAGACAGGTAGGTCCACTGAAACAATTCTTGTTTTAAACCTAGGGAACTGTAAGGTTGAAAAGCCTCAACCAACAGGTCACCTTGCCAGGCTCTTGCTCTGTACTCATCTCTTTGGTGTCCCTTCTCCTAAGATCATCATGCTTTCTCCTCCATACAGATACCAGGGACAATCAAGGCTTCCACTCCATGGAATGCCAAAGGCAGCATACTTGTATGAGGGGATGCACTGCTACCTACATCAGACTAGAAGGGTTTATAGCTAGCTCAGAGAGAGGAGTTTAATAGTAATCCCCAGATCTAGCATTCTAATAAAGCAGAGAAACCAATTACAAAAGAATGGTTTGGATTCTAAGTTTCTACCTGTTTGGATTCTAAGTTTCTACCTCTTTAGTAGAAAACAATCACCTCATCAAAAGTTATGATATGAAGTGCCCTTTACAAGGTGCAGACACTGTTGTACATATCACTTAGCAAGGCAAGTCCTTCAGGCTTATTTTAAAAATCATTTTTACATGGATCTTATTTAAGGAAACATCTGAAACTGAAACATCCTGCTTCTTCCTCACTACTGACCTGCATTATTGATGTGTCTATTATTCTACTTTAGACCACCTCTAATCAAATCCAGCCCAACATCAGGCAGCCAGATCAAGTTTAGGTCATTACCTGTTATATTGCAAAATACACGTAGTGGTCCCAGTGGTCCACTTCCATCAGAATCGATGTAGAAGAAACCTGATGTCTTCCCTTGGTGCCGGTAAGCCTCGCAGGATTGTTCATAGACAGCTTTAAAAGAAAGAGAGAGTGATTGCAATCACAGACAGAACACAAACAGACATGCTTTATACATGAGTACTGTGTTAATTATTGCCATAACATACCCTGTTAGCACACAGCTGATTAGCATGTGAAATCTTATTGCGTTTGGACCTGAATCCATGCTCAAAATCAGACATTTGTTTAACTAATTCCTCGAACTTAATACAAGCTGGCTTTAAAGATAGAGGTACTTGCTTTATTTTGGATTACAGTATGTAAATACTTAAATAAAGGGATATGTACTTTCAAATGTGACACATCTAGTTATGGAGTGGCACATATATTCATCCATGAATTTCAAAGTATACATTGAATATGTCTCTGAATGCATTCCATGTATTTCAAAGACATATCTACATACACACAGGTTACACATGACTTACCACCTAGCCATACACTTAAGTCTTGCCAAAACGGATAACAGATATTGTTGCCAGCCCTCACCTTTCCTGCAGCATGAGGTTAACAGGAAGCATTAAAGCCCTACCATAGTCTATTATGCAAATGAAATGCATTGTCCCTCACAGCAGAAAAGCTCATGGTCTCCAACCTAGCTGATATTCTTATGCTTTAGACCTAATTTTATACAACCAACTCTTTCTCTCTGCTAATCAATATTCTTATCTTGGAGTACCAGTGCCCATGAAAATCCACGTGCTTAATAAAACAAGCACAGCAGGTCACCAAGAGCAAGAAAAGAAGGAAGAAAAACCCACAGGTCAGTACAATATGCCTTTATATCTGAGGCATATTTTCAGGAAAGACACAACTGCCACTTCCTATGGGGCAAAGAGAAAACTCCTGCAGAGAGGCAGTCCAGAGGTACCAGAAAGTCACATGTATGATCCTGGACATTGAACAACAATCTTAAATCTCATTTCAAGAGAGTTGATTTTTTTTCTCTTCACCTGCTTAAACACTTACCTGATTATACTGACAAAATTATTCTCCATAACAGTTTATGACTGCTGTGTTGAGGCTGTAAATACAACTGCAAAGTTCCTAGTGCTTTCCATCTGAAAGGAACTCAGGGAGCTCCTGACACAGATTGCAGACTGACAGCAGGGCCAGCACTTCCTCACCACTTTTAATCCCTGCAGAAGACCGCAATTGCTCCGCAGCAGCAGGAGTAGCTCCTTACTCCCACTCCTGTGTGCACATGGACTCACATACCTCCTTCTCCCTCATTCCCTTAAAGAAAATTCTCTAATGAAACTTTCAAAAAAGGGATAAATGGTGAGCCCTGAAGTAGCCTTGTCTGAAGAATGCTGTAAGATAGTTCATCACTTAGATATTGGATATTTCTTTACTTCTGCCAACAACATAGAACCACAGTTCTAGGGCCTCTGGTCCAAACTGGCTATGGATTAATCATACTCACTGTTCAATCATTTGTACACTCATCAAAATATGCTTTTCCCTTGCACATTTCTTGCCTGACCAGACATCTTTGGCAGACAGAACATCACTGAGTGCTAAACAAGCACAGCACTATCCTTCCCAGGGTTAAGAAACTGCTTAAGGTACTCAGCACCTAATGAGACAGTGCCTTAATTAGCATCCATCCTATAATAAATAAAATTAGGAAAGCTTTTTCCTCACAGCCTGATGTATTCAAGCATGGTAGGAGGCCAGAATATCTCTAAATTCCCACTGTGATAGCTGGCCAAGAACACATATTAAATTCAAGTTAAATAAAATCCCCAACCCAAAACCTATTCTTCCAGTGTTCACAACCTGAGGGGCTGACAGAGAGTCCCTGAGTTGCAGAAGTGCTGACAGAAGCAGTGGGCATATGGAGGTCAGGAGAGAGATGGTAACAGGCAATTAAGTAAGCAACCAAGGAATCATGGTTTGATCAATTTGCAAAGTTCTTAAACTGCAGTTCACTTAGTGAATTTGCTGTCATCATCGTTACAGGACACTTTATCTTGTCTCATTAGGGAATATGCCAATTGCTTCCTCTGAATTGTTTGCTGAGTGTTTTTGAAGACAAAGGGTGGTGCGAGGGGTGTAGTCATAAAACAAATATGTTGTCAGTGAACTGGCACAGCAAATCTCATTCTTCATCACAACTTGTTCTTTCTAAGTGTTCTTCTTCTTGACTGTCATCTTGGCTGGAGCCCAGATCTACTTTTTTCAAATTAGTAAGGGAAGATGTGAAGATCCTGCCATTAATCGTGTGGGGAGATTCAAACAGAGATGATCTACTCACCTTTAGATGGCCCCTTTGTCACTGTAACTTTAGGGGAAAAAAAGGCTATATAGAGCTAGAAATCAGGCTAAGGGTGCTCAACTGGCATAAATCTGAGAGGACACGCAAGCTTCCATAAAACTACAGTTCTGTCTGCCAGAAGGAAATCCATCCTGGTATGTTTGCCTTTCAGTTAGATGAGAAACCCAGCACTACATACTGGGAAGTAGCAGAAGAAATGGGAAAACGCTATAAACCTTGAGCTCTAGCACATAAAACATATTCCATCACGATTAGTGAAAAGCGGTTTTGGTGGGCAGTTTGTTTTGCACCTGCACACAAAGTTTCACATGCCTGCAGCTGTAGCGCTCGGTCCTGCGCACTTCTAGACTGGAAGCAGATGGGCCATTAATTTTAATTCTCTTTTTTGTTATTTTTTTCTATATAATGCATCAGGAAGAAAATTACGTTTGTTTTTCAGTCACCGGCAGATGCCCCTACAGACATTTTGAGTGCACCAACCATTGCAAGTTCCGCTCAACTCCTTTGTGGCCTGAGATGATTGCTTGCTTCGGAATAAAGTTATGCAATTCCATTTGCTGAAAAAGGCCCTACTATGCCAGTAACAACTTCTTGAAGCCATCTTTATGGGTCCATGAAAGACAAGATCTCTTTGCAGTCATTATTCTCTTTTTGCAATCAGAAATATCATATAAATGTGACAAACAGACAGTCAGCTCTAATGGTTAAGACCCCAGAACCTCAACTTTGAAAATCTGCCTTCATATTTATGTTCTGTTTTGTGTCAGGCTTCTCTGGTGTAGATGGAGTTGTGTTCATTTTGGGAATGCTAGGGAAACCATTGTTGTAATTGTCACTAAAGAGTCACCAATCATTTAGGCACATAATAAGGCCCCACCTTCAAAAAGCAAGCACCTAAGGTGATGATGGAACTGTTGACAAGTGCACACGTTTTAATGGCAAAGTAGGTGCATTTGTAGTAATTGCACCTTTTTAATAAAGGAGAGGTATTCATCAGTTCATTCAGAGTAGAACCCACCGTGAATTTTCAAACATTAGTTTTAACCATATTTTAAAATTTTTAAGTACAAAAATCAAAATAAAAATTAATTATTTGATTCCTTTCCATGAAGTATTTCAATAGTGTTTATACTTTTATTCCTTCAAATTTCTTTTCCTATTGTAAAATGTTCACCCAAATGGGACCGAAACAACAAAAACAGCATTCTTGATAGGCTGTTCACTTAAAGCTTGTTTTCTCATTAAAATACTTTTTTAAAAACGTAATTTCAAAAGTGAAACCTTTGACCGGTCTTTTGTCTCACAGAAGCAAGATCAGCTTTCCTTCTCCAATACTCCCAGTATTTTTGGGTTTTTTTATCTGGCAAATTTTGATTAGCATCAGCCACTGAAGATAAAATGATGGTTTCCAGCACCATTTGTTTCAGTGAGCCGAAAATCACAGTTTAGGCCTTGGAGCCCCTGGCTGCGTTTCCTCGGGCCCTTCTGGGAGTGAGCTGTGATGCCAGGCAGCAGTGGCACCGCAGCTCCCACCGGCAGCAGGGCGGATTCACGGAGCTGCATTCTGGTAGCGCTCGACAGAGAGCGATGTCAGCAGCCCCATGAACCCACACCACCCCCTGCAAGCTCGGCCTGGACCTCACAGGCAGGTATGGCTGGTAAAAGCATCAGGGTCAAGTACAGCGCAAGGCAAAAAAAACAGTGTAAAAGGTGTCACAGGGCTATTGCTGGAGACGAAACAAGAAACAGCCTGACTCCAAGGTCCCAGATTTAGTAAGGGAAACGACATCAGAAATATCTGTTTTACTTGGTCACAAAGGATGTCTTTTGTTGCTTTTATTCTTGTAAGTTATAACATTGGATAGAACTTATGCTGACATTTTTGCTCTATAAGGAGTTTTTTTAAAAGGCTACTGCTGTGTTTCACAAAGAAATTTAAAACCCTCCCAGAGCTGGCTGCTGAAGGTGATGCAGCCTGAGAGCCCCATTCTTTACAGCAAGAGCTGTTTCTCTAGGTAAGGGCTAGCTGTGCTCTTGCCTACCTGCTAGGATGGGCTGTGCTGATGGTGTGCAGGCATGCACTCTACTGACAGAGTTCAAGATATCTGTCTCCCAGCCCCTTACAATCCTCTGTAAAACAAATATACCAAATTTCTCCCTCAGGTGTCTCTTTCAGTCTCAAGTACCTCAAGCTGAACTAGCTTTTCAGATCAACAGCTCACCACATCAGAACATTCGTTTATAACACTGCTTTACCCACCGATCATAATGCCTATCTTTTTCCTTTAGTTCTCACTTTCCATCTTCCCAGGTGCTTAGGAAATCATTTGTCAAATTTTGATCGGTATTCACAAAATAAACACTTTATCCCCAGTCAGAGCAACATCACCCATTTCTATGTGTTTTCTCATATCTTCTGCAATATAAACATTCATAAGCTCAAAAATCAAAACTACGGCTCTGAAATGTATACACCATGTTTTTTTAAGCCATACACTATACCCCCCCCCCATAAATATCCTAGTAAAACTACAAATATTCACTTTGATTGGTCATGGTTCAAGCTATAGATCCATGATTCAAACTTCAGTGTCAGAAAAGCATTATCAGATTTTAATATCACTATAAGAAAGCCATTTTTTGACCTTTTGTGTATAAAAAACCTTACAGAATTCAGTTTCCTAATTTCTGCCTCAAGACCTTATGGCTAGTCAGCCACAGCACACACAGGAGCTCTCTGTTACTCCACAGTCAGGTCTCAAAGGGCCACAGTCACTCTTGGTTTGAGTCTGCAGTTGAAAATTCAATTTTTATTCAATATGTTTCACAAGCCTGAAAGGTTTTAAGTATGAGCAATTGCATCACTGTTCAGTTCTCTGAAGCATCTTGAACCTGTTAATCCAAATGTTTTGATTACAGTCCTTAAACCAGAGGTGATTTTATCCCTGCCATAGCGGAAATCTGTAACAGTACATGGCTAAGCACAAACATTTCCAAGGTCAAACATTCATTTTTTCCAATGTAAGATCTTTTGTGTCCAGTTCTTTACAGACTGCCCCTTACTATATTGGTATCTGGCTTCCAATCTTACTTTCGCCCTATTCAGTTCACCTGCAGTCTCCATGGAAGTCTTTGCTAAGCACAGGCTTCCTGTTCTACTGTGGAGCTGCTCAGCAGATGAGCCTTTAGATGGTCTCAGTTCCTAAGTTCTTAGCTCTGTTTCCTTTGCCCTCATGTTCCTAACTTATGAAACCTCTGCTTGCTTTCAGGCCATTTTTTTGTTTTTTTCACTTCCAGTTCTACTTTGGCTAAAAAAGGAAAGGCCATACTTTGTACAAAGCCTTGAACATCTGCAAATAACCCTCAAGGAGAATATATTTTAAAGGCCCCTCTCTTCAGTGGGTGAATGAACCTGCTTTCACCCACTAAGATGCACCTCTTACCCCATGCTTACAATCCTGCTTGCTGTTGTATTCAAAGTAAAGTGACCCTGGTTCAGTTTTGCTGCTGGCAAGACCAGGCAAGGTAAACCACTCTCTGCTGCACCCAGCAGCAAGCATGTTACTAATATAGATACCACCAAGAATGTTAAGTTCCAAGTGAAAAGCAGTTTGTTTGCGTGTTTGGTTTTTTTCCCTCAGAGTACTCTGTCCCTTTCATATTTAATGGACACCTAGATAACTTTCCTCAAAAAATAAAAGTAAACCTTAAAATTCCCAATATTTTCTTCCAACTGTATTCCCAATTACTTTGGAAATTGATTTCATTATATGAAATGTAAGCTAGGGATTCAGAATTTGAGCTGTACTAGTTATGATTACCAAAATGAATCCTGTAGTATTCCTGCTTCAAGATTAGATTCTCATAATCTAATAAAAGTAGCTGATAATTTTCAATTTCTCAGAGGGAGAGACGATTTTATGGTGATATAATAAATAAAATACATTAAAGAGACGTAAGGAACTTTAACTTTTTATTTCATTGGGAGGTGCTGACACTGTCCACTTCTCAGCTAAAATGGAGCAGCAGTGAGTTGCTTTTATCATCTCTAAAAATTGTAAAGTCATGAAAACTTGTAGACAGAATACTTGCAGCAACATCATTTCAGACTCATTTCATCATTTTGTAATTCTTCGCACCTTAGACAAAAAGAGTAATAATAACCCCTATAATGATAATTGTCATTGTATTCAGAGGTGAGAACTTATGTACTGGTTAGACTGGAGAGGCCAGTAAGAGCTGAGGATTCTGCCAGGATATTCAACCAGCCAAAGACTGACCTTGGGAAAACAGATATACACAAATGCTGAGCAGGCCAGATTAAGCATTCTCAACAAAATGCTCAGAGCTCTTGGAGGCAGATCAGAGATGACTATTTCAATCTCTGCCCATGTACCTCAGGCCTGACAGATCAGCTTTTACAGACTTGGAATAATGAGCAATGAACAAAAGATTTTCCTAAATAAAAAATAAAGCAATATGCAATGGCAGGTTTCTTATTTCAACAACAGAGGGATTAGTACAGCAATGAACTCAGGGAATGATCATCATTCTCACCCTGAAAATACAATTGTCTTGTTAAATGCCAGAAAAATGTACTCTCAAAACCTGGACTGTGACAGCTCTGCTCTTGACAGAATAATGTAGCCTCTGCTGTGACATGCCTGGATGACAGACGGCTTATTTTTTTCCTTTTTAAAATATGTACTTACTCATCTGATAAAGAATATATTATTTCCATAGTAAGAATTAAAATGCCTTTTACCACAGGGTCACCTAAATGGATGTTCAGGAGAGATACTCCCATTTCACCTGGTTATTAGACAATCTCCTACCATCCAAGCTAAGGCTCCCCCTGGCCAAGGTAGGACAGGTTGTGTCAAGCCATCTTCCCCTGTCACTTCCCTGCTGTGCCTGGAAGGTGGCTGTGACAATCCCAGACCCCAGCCTAGTGCTGGTGCAGGGTCACCTGCAAGCCCTGCTGCTGCAGGAAAGCAGCCAGGCAGACTCAGACCATTGGAAGAGCAGTGCTGGAGGGACAGGAGGAACCAAGGAGGCAAAGGATGCTGTGCCAAGCTTGGTATTTCGGTCTTGCTGAAAAGTCCATGTGGCCCTCAGGAGATGGTCACACCTGAGGAAGGCTGGCTTCAAACAGGACTGAGTGAGTCCCCCACATGCCCCGTTCCACAGGAGAGTCACAAAGAAGAATATACAATCCGTTATTTATAAGGAAATCTCAGGCAAAGGGAAAAACTTTTTTTAAATGAACACCACTGAAGGGAAAGCATTAATAACACAGTAACTCATTACAAAATAAACAATGAAAATTCATATTCCAAAAGCATGGTGTCAACAAAAATATGCAGGAACACCAAGTACAGTACTGAAGGTTTGATATGAATATTAAATGTGTTTTCTTTATTCAAAAAAACCCCCACAATGTATTTAAACACACATGGAAAAAACCTGTTCTGAGAACCTCAGACATGAAAATTGGCTCTCAGGACATGCAAATTGCACTACCAAACTCACTAGTAGGCATCTGTCAGATTGAAACACTCAAAACCTCATTTACCCAGCCAGCAAAATGTACACATCTTCCTACCTTGGAACACAGGAGAATTACCAAACCCCCAGCTGGCATTTTAAGATGCAGCTCCAGTACTGCTAACAATCTGGCTGAAGCTATATTAAGCTTTTCAGATAAAAAATGATACATGCAGTAAGCATATTAATATTAAAAAATACATTTTCAAAGCCTGAAGTTATGTTAAGTTTATGCCATATCAATGATTATATGACATTTCCATTATTGGATGACTCTTTCCTCCAGCAATTACCTAGGCCAATAAGACATATGCCTGTATGTGTGAGATAGATCACACACCAAAGCAAATACTCAGAATTAAATTACATTCCGTTAATTATCACCTTTCAAAGCTTTGGGACATGTTGACATCCCCAGAATATGAGGAATAAAATCATTATTTCATATTTCTCAACTTCTTTTATATCAATGCTCAGCACTCTTTGGAATTAAAAATTTCATGCAAGACTAAAAACCACCTGAAAACTATCATAAATAAAAATAATAGAAATACAGAAGGGCATGATGAGGCTTTCCAAGGGACTAGCATAACTCACAGAAAGATAAGATTACTAATCATTATCTTGCAATAAAGTTATAACATTCTGTATCTCAGGGCCATTTTACACTGGTCTACTGCTCTTACTATCACACGATAATTACAGGAATTAATAATATGAGATGAATGACTATGCACCTTTTAAACTATGCACTTTCAATTAATACATATTTAATTTATATATATGTAAATAAATACATATATATAGATATATATAAACTAAAATCTGTAATTCACTTAATCTAAGTTTCCCTCTATCTCTCTTCCCACCTATAATTCTGACCTACCTTCAGTTGCCTACACTGTCCAAGCTAGGACAGCCTCCCTCTACAGATGACAGACTTCAGAGGTGATCCATGAACTTACCATGGAGACCTTATCTCACTGTGAGATTAGTTAAGTTGAGAAAGCAGCTCACAGTCCTTTTCACATACAGAGAGAGACCAGACCACTATCTCAACTGGGATGTCACAGGACCAGATAGCAAAAAACAGATTTGCTGAATCCCACCCAGGCCTTTTCCCCAAGCTGTGTACTAACATCAGTGTTTGTATCTAAAGGAGGAAAAGAGAAAATGAACATTACATTATTATCTGTTTTGCTATGGTTCACACATGTGATTACATAATGGAACCTCTCCTATCTGGATTATATCAGACTACTACAATACCTGACAGATCAGCAGGCTACCCACCACACTGGGGAAATTGGGAAAGTATCTATTGGCAAAAGGCTTCAGCTGAGCTCATCTTCCAACCTATCTAAATGCAAGCTATGTGAAGCACATTTAAAAGATAAAGAAAAAGCAAAACCATACATTTTTAAAGACTGAAATACAATTGTATCCTCAAAGCACTGTCTCAGGTGCAGATAAGCTTAAGTAGCAATAAGTTTCAAAAGACCTAGCCCACACAATTTCAGTAGATGATAGAGATCACACACCTTTTAATATATCTGCAAATTGGATCCTATTTCCAACAGAGCTGGGGAAACTAAGGCACAACAAAACTCTTACACAATCAAATGTAAATCACCAACAGTTGCCTTTATATCCTATAGGGTTAGTCCATGACTCCTGGCTTCTCCAAACTACGGGCAGTGAAGTGGGCATCTGGAGACAGTCAGCACTGGTTCTGCATTCACTATCAAACTGTACATCCATGTGCATCTGTGACTGCAGGGCAGAGAATGTGCTTTGGTATTCCACAGCTACAGAGAGTACAGAGATGGAAACACAAGTGCTCCTCAGTGCTTTTCACTTCATCTGCCACAAAATAACTCTTTAATGGGAGAGGACCACACGCTTTTCAGTAGTGGACCCTCATGTGGACCAGGCAGATTGTCAAACATCCCGTGACAGTTTAGGAGCTTTCAGGATCAGAAGGGGTTTGGAGTGAACAGGAGGGTACCTGAGGTTTGCAGGCAAGTAGTTGCCTCTAGTAAGATTATATTAAAGCCATGTCTAGAGCCAGGTAGTTCTTTCCATGTATCTTGAGATGCAGGCTTTTGCTTCATCCACACATCTTGAATTTCAACTACTCATTTTCAGACATGCCAGACAATTTTGTCCCAAATATCTGACATGGTCTTGCAAACACTGTCCCAGCTGTGTCTCCTATCAATTTACTGGTCTTTTCTGACACCATCTAATTCCCTTATGTTGCATCAAATGCAAACTATTTATCTTTGCTTTCCATGGCACATTTCCAACCTCTTTACCTGTCACGACTCTGACATTTGCCTTATCAAAAATGTCAAATTCCTCTGGCCATAGCCTTATGTTTTTCAAACAAGCACATTATTGCTTTCTCCCATGTCACTCCATGTCTGCAAGCACTCAATTTCTTCCTCTTTTTAATCTCTACCTTATGACTATTTTGCTATAAGAAAGCCTAGAAATAATTATGCACCTTGTAGACTGAAACTGTCACCTGTGATGCTGATGAAGCCTTTCTGGCATTCCATCACCTGTGCCAGCACGTTTTTATACACTCAGAAACCTGACTGCAAACTCTTTGGAGAAGAGATAGTATGCATTGTTAGCTGCTCCTCACAGCAGGAGCCAGTGTGGTCTGTGAATATTTGGAACTAAAAATAAGACTGCTTATGTACCAACCACAAAATGTATTTCAACACTTCATATTTGATGACAGTAAGTTAGGGGCAATTTCTCTTAAGATCTCAGTTCTTAAGTTGGTAAGATCTCCCACCCTGAGGTAGTAAGACATAAACCAATTAAATGTGGCTTGCAGACACATGCCATGCAGTTCTTTCTAAAAGCATGACAAAGAATGAGTCTTTTTGTGGTTTTCAACCAGCAGCACCCACCTCTTACCATACCAAAAATGAGGCAAAAACTATGATGATCTAACTCAGACAAAAAAGAAATCCAGGCAACACAAGCAATTCACACTGTTTTGCTTGCAGCAGATTGCCAGCTAAATCTTTCCCTTTCTGCTGCATGGATTTGGGTCTGAAGGGCAGTTTAATAAAAGAAATAGCCTCTCCAAAGCGGTGTAAGTTCAATTTCAGGCCTGTCAGCATCAGTGTCCTAGAAAAATAAAAATCTCTTGAGGCAATGTTTCAAACCATACGAAATTAGATGTTTTACTTTGATAGAACTACACTGAATTACATGATTGGAGAGTTTCCTATACATTGAGGATTTTCTGGAGTTATGCTGTGATCAAATCTATGCCTTTCATTCACCTACTAAAAGGTACTCCTGCACATCAACCACTATCAGCTGAAAGTGATAAGGTCTCTTGTTCTGCAAGTTCCTTATCAACAGTCTGCATTTGCCCACTGGTTTTGGTTTCATTGCATATTTCAAGGAGATAAATGCATTTCTCCAGACTAATGTTGCTGTTTATCAGCACTGCTTGGCTCACAGGGTAGCTGGCTCCACAATCTAGCTGGAATCAAATTAGCTGCTGATAAATTTGTTGTAAATAAGCTGAGCAGGTGAATAGCTGTACATCACAGGTGTGCACAGCTTAACACAAGAGCTTCCTGAAAAACTTTCCACAGTAGTTTCACAACAGTGAACCTTAAATAACTGCAGCTATGTATGTGCCTTTGAAGTGCAGACACGAGTTGACAGAAGCAAGAGGCTTCACTAGCTCCATGAAAGTGTCTGTGGAGAAAACTAGTCACGAACCAGTTCTCTGTGGTAATGAGATGGTCTCCTTTGGACAGAAGCCACAGTGAGACTCAGGCCCCAACTAATACCAGGACACAGATGTAGCCCAGTGTTGAATGTCCCTAATCACCTTTGACAGTGAATAGTGGCAGTCCTCTCCTTTCCCCAAGGAGCCTCCCCCTTCCCATCACCTGATTTGCCACCTAGTTCTGTACCAGTCATCAGCTGTTACAAACACTCTGCTATGGCCTTACGAGCTTTGAAGAATTGCTGTTTTGGAACAACAAAAGCAATGGACAAAAAGTAAGCCCTTTTTTTAAAACTATATATAAAGTCAGCCTTTTTCTTCTCTCCCTTCATCTTGCCATGATTTCTGCACAAAACCCTTGGCTTCCTTTGTGTTTACAATGTAGAGTTCAGGTGACAAATCTATGAACAGATCTCCTAACAGACTCTCTTGTCAGCTGCATACCCCACAAATGCTTTCACTGTTAACTAGCAAACCATTAAAGTCTCCAAAATGACAGTATGGTTGCCAATATTCTCAGCTTCAAACCACTAAGTACCTTTTCTTCTCTTCTGCATTTTAGTTTATCAGGGAACAAAAAATTCATCTCACCAATGTCATCCTATCTGCGGTCCAAGAGCTCATCAAGCATCCAGAGCGGTTACAGTTGTATTCCTGGAATTGTTATTCTTACTCAGTGTTTTTTTCCCCTCTTTATTTCCTTTGTTAGAACTGGAAGTTTACCTTCATTTTCTATTTTCCCTTTTAGTCAGCTGTATGAAGAAGCATTAATTTGGCTTTTACTTTCTCTCTCTATTTCTTACCAGAATTCACAGCATTTTGTGCCTCTACTGTTTGATGGTTTTTTCCTAACCTTTAAAACACCTTAATATTCCTTCTGCTGTGGATCTCAGTAGCTGAATGTTCCTGTATTCTTGTTAATAGCAGCAGCCCAAAAAATAGTTCAGCAGAATTTCAAAATCATAAACTGTTGGAAACTGGGTTCTTGCAACATGGACTTTCATGCCAACTAAAAACAAAGCCCAGGATGGTAAAATTGACTTAAAGCACCAAACAGAGAGTAAAATCAGCCAGCTCAGCACAGACTTTCTACTAAATGTCTAATAACCCCTGTGATTATGATGTGGATGTAACACAAATGAGAACTGCACGTGGCTTTACTTACAGTTGTGACAGGTGGCTCCCATGTAGCCTGTATTGTTACAGTCGCAGTAAAAGGTGGTCCAGGACTGGGAGCATTTTCCTCCATGTTCACAGTAGTTGGGCAAACATCTAAATTGAGACAGTTGTAAAAAATATAATTAATTATAAATATTTCTGCAGAAATAATGTGCTGGGTAAAAAAAAATCAAAAACAACAGAACTGCCCCAACTCCTCTTTCAGGCAAGATTTTCCTAGGGCTGAATCACCGTGTAATAATATAATTATTTCTTTCTATGTGATTCACGTCCAAGCACTGAAGAAAAAACATTTAAGCTATCCAGAAGATAGGTAAAGATCACTCTAAATAAAAACATTCCACTTGTTATTAATTAAAATCTCATGAACTTTCTGACCACAGAGCAATACAAGTAGCAGGTGAAAATGCTACTGAAACCTTGTTCCAAAGGAGAATCCCGTGTTCTCTGATTAAACAGGAACCACTTATCAAAATTAGGCTGAGTAACATTTGTGGTAACACTAACAGCATGTAAATCTCTGAAGTGAGAGGAAAAATACGCTTCAATTATGAGTTCTGCACTCTCTTCTTTTCCTCATTTTAGTTGGTGTGCCTCTGAAGTATTATTGTGAAACAAATTATTAAAAGAAGAAAGAGGCGCAACAGCATGCAGCTCAGGAAATGAACAGAAATAAAAGCTGTGGGAGATAAATTCAATCTCCAGGACAAGAAGTGAATGCTGATCTGAACTCCCCTGGTATAAACGCAGGCAGTGAATGGAGTTACACTAGCCTAAATGGAAACAGATTGTTCTCTTATTTGCCTTTTTTTTCATTTTATTTTTTTCCCTCTTACTGTATATTAATCTCTTTTACACAGTATGTGTGACTTTTGAAAAATAAGTAACTTGTTTATACTGCTGATTCAATTGTGATAGGTGGGTGGAGAGGAAACAGGCAATCAATTTATCCTTTACACTACAGAACTCCATTAGGATTTGCTTTCCTGTAATTTGAGTTACAAAACTCTTTCAATGCCCAGACCTTTCCAGGGTGCTAGTGTGAAATCACTGATGCTACCTTGATTTTTTTCTAGCTGAAGACATGGTTTTCTTGCAGTTCATCTCATCCTTAGGAATTCTTTTTGCATTTAAGTATGTATATTGCCCTTAACAGTGGCTTTCAATCTGTTTCTTCTAGATTACTTACAATTCAAACCCATTCCATGCATGCAAGCACAAAACCTGTGTGCTGCTAACAGCCATCTTCACCAGCCTTCTGAGCCTCATCAGCCAAGTTTTCATCACTTTATTTGAGTCCAAGGCTGTTTGGAGCTGCCAAACCGTGACAACCCAAAGGAGCCTGTTTATGTGCCCAGAGGCTGATCAGAACAACCTCCTGTCCTCAATATGCTCCATGCTCATTCACACAAACTTACATCTATTAATCTCTATCAGTGAGTCTAAGATTCATTCCAGAACACGGGTTCACTTGATCACTATTTATACCATTATACATAAAATTATAAAGGTCAAATAAAAATAATAACATGAAAGATTAATTATTTATATTAATGCTTGCTAAATTACTGCAGTAATTATTTATTATTCAAATACTAGAGAAATAAGGAATTCAAGAAGAAAATATGTTATTTATAACAATCTGTAACATGTTTTAAAAACATTTCTAAGATATACTGGTCTTATAAAAATCATTGTCATGGCTTCTATTAATCATTACACTCAAATACAAAATGAGGACAGAGTATGAGAATTACATTCCTAGTTTTCTACCTCTCCAGGAAGCTATTTCCACTGCTCTGGGAGAATGTTTTGTTTCTAAAACAAGAAACAAAGAGGAAGGCCAAGACCTCTGGGTTTGTCCTACCCTTATAAGGTGTCAATTCTGAGAAGGGAGGAGATTTTGGCTTTTAATGGTATGCTGGGCAATCATCTATCAGTCCAACAGCCTGCTGGGACACAGTGAGAGCCCAGCCAGCCCCTCTGCCATCAAACCTACTCCTGGCAATACTAAAATGAGATTTAAAGCTTTGGGTCGATGCCGAAGAGAGCAGGAGCAGCCTTCTGGGATGGTGCAAACAGGACTGTGTGGTGTCCTGCACCCTGCTGTGCCCTGCAGGACCCTGCCAGCCACCTGAACCAGCAGCTCCCCAGTGGCAAAGCACAGGGGTACAACAGCTCTCTGGTGATACATGTGAATTTTGCCTGTGGGAGCACATTTACCCATATCTACAAGGGCTTTGGTGGTGCCTGCCCTTGCCCTCAGCACACTGCCTTGAATTCCACTCGCTGTTTAGTGATAAACATTCCTTTATGTCACTCGTACAGCAGCAGTTCTATTCACATCACAGGGAGGCTGGTGAGAAGAAACATATGATGTTATTAGAGGTCTTTGGAGAGATAAAAAGAGTAGTGCTGTGTTATTATCATCAGTGTAATGAACAAATATGCTTTTTGTCTACTTTAAACTACCTTTTATGAATTAACCCAATGCAGTAGAGCTAATTACTAGCCATTTGTGGTTTGCCAAAGGCCTGTATTAGAGGCCTAGCCATGCTTATCCCCTTAAAACAGCTTCCTTTTAAAGACTTTACAAAGTTGCAGGTCACTTATTATTTCTACTTGTCTTACAATGCAAACACTTTTTCTTCTCCCAACAATGCACAAAATGCAAGTCAAACTAACCATGTCAGCTTTTAATGATATTCATAAATTCAAAATTAAATCTTTTTTTATTCCTTAGTCTATTTGCTTTAATTAGCACCAACTGCATTGATCTTGTTTTTGGTCAGATAACTAACCCTTATAAGAGCTTATGAAACAAATTTCTTTGTAACTCTAATAATTACCATAATCCCATTCTAGATGAGCAGTTGTGTCTTCATTAGAAGCAAAATTTTTCCTAATTGTGAGAGAACTCAAAATTAAGAAATAGCTATAATTAAAATTAATCAAGGCATGAATAAGTCACAGTTTGTTCCATTTGTGGACTGTCCTAGATCCTCATGCTGAAGGACTTAAACACATGTAATTTAAAATATAAATTAATATCTGCATTCCAGTAGAAACAAACACTTTCAGCAAAAAATGCAGTGGTATCACAGAATGTTTCATAGAAAAAAAATTTACATTAGGCAGCCCCTGACCTATTTGCAATTGAAATGAACGAACAGCTAAGATCAATTTTTGCAAGTAACATAAATGAGACACTTGAAAATTTATGGATTTGCCCAAGAAAGTTTGTGACAGACCAGGGACTCTGATCTTCCCCATTTATTCATATATCACAGAGAAAAATTATAATTTAAAAAAAAATAAGAATAAGTGAAGCAAATAATTTTTTCTCTCATTCAGCCAAGCTGGAAAATGTACACCTTAGCCACATAAATGAGCAATATGCAGAGCCTGCACAAAAGCTTTCACTGTCCTTGGATGAAACATTCACCTCCAAAACCATATGTGTGCCTCCTTTGAAATCAAAGGACAAACTGCACAGACATTAGAGAGGAGAAATTTGGGCCTTTGATGGGAATGATGAAGAAATAACAATGGCAAAATTACTTGAGTGGGAAGGCTGAAGGAGCTCCAGACATTTGATGTTACACTTGACTGGAAATAAACCCAGTGTACTTTCAATAAGAACCTCTGAGATTTTGTTGTAGTCAGCGCAATACATCCAGCTTTACCCTCTATTCCTCCTAAGTAAAGAGGAAGGGAACCATCACAGAGAGAAAGAAAAAAAGGAGCACACCCCCTAAATATCAAGACTGCAAATATACATAATGTTTAGATGAGCACTGAGTTCCTGAAACTCAACAATGTTGTAACAAAAAAATACATGAAATTTTGGAAGATTACCCATCAATAAAGCATTGTTTTAAACATCGTATCAAATTCATTTTATTTCGGCATGTTTTCCTATTTACAGCCAGTAGCTATTTAATTTATAATTAACAAAATTTAACATTAAAAGAGATAACTTCATATAGTGGACATATATGCCCGATGAAACTCATGGTGTTGCTGTAACAGACCATATTTTGCTTTAGTAAAATGGTGTTTCTCCACTAAATTCAATAGATTGAGGCCAATTGCAACAGCATGGATTTCAGCCCTGCTGTGCTGAGCTGTAAATCTGGGAAATTCCTTGCCAAAGGTTATTTTTGATAGAAGAAATGGCTTCAAGGCGAGACCAGACAATCATTTTGAAGAGAAATTTAGCAATGCTACCAGACAAACAACGTATAACAACTTCAGAGGTTTACTAAGGGGAAAACTAATGAAGATCCGAGAGCATCAAAAAAAATACTGCAAAAGCACATTCCACTCTTATTTTCCCCTGGACATCCTTTTGTGGTAAAATAGTGGGCTAGGTGTCCTTAACTAAAGGAAGAGAGAAGAGCCACCAGAACAGAGGAAGAAAGAAAAAGTGTGTAAAAGCAATATTACAACTGGCTGCAAAAGAACAGCCTTCAGACCTTGGGTTTTCCTCAGCAGACATCTCCTCCTCATCACCACACATTCCAAATTCTCTCTCCTCTTGCAAATTTAGAAAACTGACCAACAACTTAACAAAAAGTCTTGTAGCGTTCTTTTTTTTTAAAGTCATCTACGTTTTCTTTCCTAAATTTATTGTGTTATGAGAACTCATGGAGTACAAAGAGAACAATAATAATGTCAAAAGACAATTCTTCTTTTCCATGATGGAAATAATCTAATCTTTCCGACTAAATTGATGTAAAAAACAAACAAACAAAACAAACTCAATAGTTTATAACAAAGGTCAGTTTTTCTTTGTGAGATTTGGAAAACTTGATGAAAGAACTGTTAAAATATACTATTATTTCCACTGTTGGTCACCTTGGTTCTCAGACCCTGCACTTGCATACCACTGTGAGACCAGCCTTTAAAAGATCTGAACACTGATGCCAACAGCCCTCAGGCATGTGAGTAGCACATAACTGTGGGGGAGGTTATGCTGGGACTGGCACTAGTGAAGGAAAAGCCTGTTATCTGTGCCTTAGATAAAAGGCTTTTTTTTTAGGTTTGATTGCTTTGTTGTTAGAACACCTACATTTTTAATATAGGTAAATGTGCTGACAGTTTGGCTTAGCATCAGCAGAAAGGATTTTATATAAATAAATTTGAAAAAGAAAAAAGGGAAACAAATAAACCATCCTGTACAGACAGCTGTTCCATTTAGAATTCATCATTTTACAAAGCAAAAGCAGAAAAGCCATCTGCAAAAATCAAACAAACAAAGATAGATATGATATTATATTCTACTTGCATCCTCATATCTGGCCTTTAATTTACCATGGCATTGCACGTCCCACAGATTTTTACTCTAAAGGAACAGCAACGGGAGTGAACTCTATTCAGGTTCCCTCCAAACTCAATTCCACACTCAAGCAGGATTTCAAAAGCTAATAAATTAGCCCCTTACCTACTCTCAAACTGCATTCTTTCTCCACAGGGGTCTCATTCAGGACAAATCCCCTCTCCCACGATAGTGAGAAGTCCCTACACTCACGGGGACAAAGCTAACTTCCTCCAATTTCAGCCCCTTTTCACATGTAGAAGTCACTGCAGTTACAGGAAAGTGCTCACCCTGCTCAAACCAATTTTTTACCTACCCCCGACAGGATTTACTGAAGTACACTGATGAATCTGAAGCATCTGTATCTTGCTTTGAAACACAGCACTTACAGACTAGTGAACACTGGTACTGCATGTATGAAACAAGGACAGGGAAAACACAATAAGGAAGGGCAAGTAAAAACAATTCATGGCATTATCCCAGTAATCTGAGCATTCCTTTTCATTCTCATTAAAAAAACACAATGCCTAGAAAACTGCCCTCTCCTCAGAGATGGCATTTTCCACTGTGACTGCCTATTTTTTTCTGGGAATTTGCTTTTTCACAAATATTTTCTTGTTGTCTGTCACAGAACAAGAGCATCTGACAGTGTGAAGATCATACCCCAGTCCAAGAGCAGGCAACTGTTCTGCGTGGTTTTATTACACTTCATTGTCAATCAGCCCTTAAGCTATTGGAGAGAAGCTCTGCCATTACCTGCATTAATCAGCTGCTTTAAACATTAGAATAGATACGAGGAGATGAGGGTATGCTCCTCAGAGTTACAGGGATTTTAATTCCAACACCCAGGTTTTGGAAGCCTGTGGGTTTCAATTTCTTAAATCTTGCTCTGCTTTTCTGAATCCTGTCCTTCCATCTTAAAACCTGTGTGGTATTGAGAGGATTCCCAAAATCACACTTCAAAATGCTACCTACAAGGGTGTAATTCCAGTAATTTAGTTCCATTAGTTAGCATGTCTACTTTGTGATACAGGTGCACACTTTAGGGAAGGACCCAAGAGACTTTTCAGCTCCCCCAGAACATCATGTCGTCCATCCTCTATTTCTAATACTATTTTCTTCACTGATTAGTGATCATTACAAGGCATTAAGTCATTAGGATACGTATTTCCCTTTTTGGTTCCCCACCATGTAACACAGTTTGGATTTAAGATATCTTCCCCACTCCAGTGTTCTGCTTTGGGTTTAGTACAGGGGAAGTAGAAAAGACACAGAATTTCTCTAAGGGTTATATGATGAAAAATAAAGACACATTTCTAACAATATCCTAATTTTTGCTGAACAAGCACAAAGCAAAGTGTTTTACAAAGTACCAAGAACAAGATAGGGAAACTTTTTGAAAACCTTCCCCGTTTTCCTTAATTAATATATAAACTAGAAGAAGACATGAAACTTCAGTAGCCCTGAGATATTTGGCCACTGAATCCTAAAGCTGGCAAAAGAGACAAAAGATAAGGGAAAAACTTTCACTCCCAGGACTGAAGTCACATCTTTAAGGTGAAACAAAACATCAGAACTACTTATCTGGACCATCAGATCCCTATAACTAGCCAGGACAGTCTCTCCTGCAGCATTTAAAGGAAAAGAAAATTCTAGATCTGCGTATTCCAGCATCTTAAGGTGTGCAGTCCAAATGCTTTCAACTGAGGATGGAGTCATAGTTGGGCAATTCTCAAACCAAACCGGGGATTTAAGCAATATCAGAAACATTTTGAAAAAGGACATGACATCT